>CAJPDP010194220.1:0-10816 GCA_905336975.1 Bombina variegata variegata | reverse complement strand
GCGGCCGATTGGCCGCGAATGTGCAGGGGGCGGTATTGCACAAGCATTTCACTAGAAATGCTTGTGCAAATTGCAATGATAAATGCCGACAGCGTATGCTGTCGGCATTTATCGATGTGTGGCTGACATGATCCGCTACAGCGGATTATGTCCGCACATTAATAAATTGGCCCCCTAGTCTCTGAGACTCAATTTTTTACTATTAGATTGAGATGTGACACATCCTGTTATTTATTCAGAAATACAGAATATAAATACATATCCCAGAATGCCACGGCCTCAGGTCCACTGAATTGTAGCAGTTACCAGAACTTTGGATTGGCATTTTTTTTTTTTTTCATATGAGATACTGCATAGCAGGATAAACTGTGAGTCTGTTTCACTGGATCTTTAATGTGCATAGATTGTTACATATTACAACACTGGTGTATACAAATTAAATTACAATATATAGTTTTCCCTGATGAGTTCTTCAAATTATTTATATCTAACATAGTAATCAATGTCCTTTATGTACTGTTTATCATTTAAAATTTGAATAACTTTAATAAGTATTGAGAAATCGAATACAGGTACAAATCCCCAAATACTGAATTCCAAATTCCGAACATATTCTGAAATCCAAACTCTTTAATTAATATTTTTTTTTTAAATATAAAAAAAACCTTTTTTTTCCCTGCCTGTAAGTCACAATGTTCTCTGCCTGTGTCTTTGGTTTGATTGTTGTGCTCTAAAATGCAAATAATAGTCTATTTATTTAAAACAACTACTATTACATTTCTGATTACAGTGCTGTACTGCCATTCTGAGGGTACTATGTATACAAAAGTAATAACAATGATATAAAACTGCCTTTAGGTTACATCTATGAGCTGTATTATGACATTTAAGAATTGCCTAAATGACATAACATATTGTTGTTTGCACTTGGTTCCATCCCCCCTCCAAACTGTCCCGTTTACAGATTCAGAAATTCCAAACTATTGCAAAATCCAAACCTTTTCCGGTCCCAAGCAGTTTGGATAAAGGGGTTTCTCCCTGTACTGTATTGACCTTAAGCTGCTTTCAAACTCATTCTAGTTTTCATAATTGTTTATATTATGAACATTTTTTTATTGTTAGTATTATACAATTCCAGGTATAACTTGCTCATTCAGCGGGTTAGGGACCGGAGCCCCGCTGTAAAGTGACAACTGCCTTATAGTGAAACAATGCGGTTTTAGCTTTCTTTTCACTTGCTAGTGCGTTTAACAACTTGAAAACATGTTTGAACTAACTTATATTAGGTGTGCAAAAGCGCTAAGTTTAGTTTAACACTAACACAGTACAGCACAATGTTCAATAAAAACTGTACTGTACCTGTAAAATAGTAACAATTACTTAAGTAAAATTTGCCTAACTACGCCACTGAGTGGAGTGCACTGCAAAGCTGTAAACAGACCGAACTGTGCATAACAAAATGGCGCCAGTCACCTTTCTCGCAATCTCACAATGAGTACAGTACTGTTTCAAAATCCTTGGAGGTTGAACTTCAGCTCCATATTAGCGCTGTATTAGTGAAGCGCTGTAAAGCGAGGCGCTGTAAAGTGAAGTGCTATAAAGCGAGGCATACCTGTATATCTAGTACAGATGAGCTTTATAAAATGACATGGAATTTTAACTTCAGTTTTCAAGATTCAAGTAGAGTATACATTTTACAAAAAAAATATCAAACCTTCCAATTTACTCTTTGTATCCTTTTCATGAATACATATTTAGGTAGGCTTAGGACTGTGCATGTGGCTTAAGTATGGTATACATAACATTGTAACATATAATACACCGATGCCATATAGATCTCAATGCACATGCACACTCCTCAGCCTTCCTCAGTTTACCTTGTTTAAGGGGACAGTAAAGCCAAAATGAAATGTTCATGATTAAGACAGAATATGCAATTTTAAACAACCTTACAATTTACTTTCATGATCAAATTAGCTTTGTTCCCTTGTTATCCTTTGTTGAAGAGAAAACCTAGGTAGGCTGATAGGAGCTCAGGGGTGTGCACGTGTATTTAGCAGTCTATGGCAGCAGTGTTTGCAACTATGTATAACATCACTATAAACAATGTTGCAAATACCGCTGCCCAGCGGCTAAAGATATGTGCACACTCCTGAGTTCACCTTGGATTACTCTTTAACAAAGAATACCCAAAGAGTAAAGCAAAATTGATCATAGAAGTAAACAGGAAGTCATGTTCTGGCCAATCCATCTATGTTTAATTTTGACTATCGGAATCATAAAGGTTTAATTTTGTAGGCTATTCCCTAGTATGTATGAAGTCACAATAACATTTATAGCTGTGATAGAATTAGTATTACTCCAATATTTTAACCACTGATAATTTCTCAATTTTAACAGAAATTAAAAAGCAAGCAAAAACTATTAAAATGGTATATTATTATTATGGCTGTGCAGACTTACCTTGTATTCTCTGCAGTACGGTGATCAAATGTGTGAGCCTTTACACAATTCTTATGGACATCGCCTCACAAGAGTTTCTGTATTTCATCCTTAAATAATAAGCCCGTACATCATCTAATTGGTTATTTTGGTCATGGGAGCCCGGTAAGATGCTTAAGGATTCTTAATCCTTTACATAAACTCAGAGTAATCCTTTTCTATGAGGTCTGTTCTAATTATAATAGAAAACAAAGCACTTAACAAATGGAAAAGTAATACTCATTCTTAATAGCTACAAAAGAGAGCTTGAAATGACAAGAAGCATATGTGAATACAATCTAGTTTCTTGTTTTGTTTTCTTTAAATTCAATTCAGAATATTTTACAGCTGTATCAATTTATAGTTGCTGTTAATCTGCTTTCTTTAGTACAAAACAGAATGCAAAGCTGTAAGAGTCAGATAATGTTTATGAGACTGTATAATGTCTGACAAAGAGACCTGGAAGTCTTGAAATCTTACACTGTCTTTTGTAATAGCTGGACAAATTAGAGACAGTAAAATGTGTAATTACAAGACACTTATGTTGTGTTGCTATAGAATAACAGCCAAGGCTAAATATTCTGCCAAATCTAAATATTTTTTAAACAAATTAATGTTAATTTGCTGCAACTGGTTTTCAATATCCAAGCTCCACCCACTATTTGCCATTTTTGGAGGAGCCAATCCAGGCTTTAGTTGGCAGACAACAAGGCTAGCTACTGTCTTTAAAGGGACATGAAACCCAAAATCTTTCTTTCATGAATCAGATAGAGCAAGCAATTTTAAACATCTCTCTAATTTACTTCTATTATCATTTTTTCTTTGTTCTTTTGGTATCTTTTGTTGAAAATCAGAGACGTAAGATTAGGAGTCAGCGCATTTCTGGAGCACTATATAGCAGCAGTTTTTCAAGAATGTTATCCATTTGAAAGACTACAAGATGGTAGCACTATTTCCTGCCATGTTGAACTCCAGACACCTATCTAGGTATTTTCTCAACAAAGAATATCATTTGAACTAAACCAATTTGATAATAGAAGTAAATTGAAAACTTTTTTTTTTTAATTGTATGCTCTGTCTGAATTAACATAGAAATGTTTTGAATTGTTTGAGTTGCATTATTTTGTAGTTGTTATCAGTTAAACCAAATTAGGGACAGATATGTAACAGGATTAGCATCGAACAATCAACAGAGTGGAATTTGAGTTCTGAGAATGAAAAAATAAATAAATTCAGAGATGAATTACATGAAAAGGGGCAAGATAAACTACATACATACAACCAAACATTATATATAAACATTTCAAGGTGTTTACCGTCCTGTTAACGTATCTTAAAATGACATTAAACTTAGCATCTAACCTGCACTGTTTAATTAAAGAAAAGAACTTTGCAATATACATTCATTATTTACTAAATATCTCTGGAGTGTGCTTATTTTTCCTGAAATACCTCTATGCTCATACTTAGGGCCTGATCATCAAAAACTTGCTGCAATGGAAAGAAATCACATACAATCTTTGGGATTTTCTTTCCTTTTTTTCTTCCTTTATCCTGTATTGTAATGTAAGAGTCTCTCCGTCACATAAAGAACACTACATTGGGACATAAACATGTCTCTAGCTAAAATGTGTTTTTCACCGTACTGATGAGACTTCTTAGATTATCTCGCCTGATTGAAGAGTGTAAGATCATCAGGCCCTTAGCCTGCAACATTTTAATTTGTGATTGGTTAGCTCAGATCAATTACACATGTCCTAAGCAGCTGCAGCCAAGTAGATCATGAACATGGATTCGACCAGGAGGAGTATACCTAAAAAACTCTTTGTAAATTACTAACAATATGACAGAGCTAAAGGAACAGTAGAAACGTAGTTACAAGGCATTTCTGTTGTGGTGCTTTAGAATATCAGATAAGTCTATAGCAAATTAACATCTTGTTTTGTTTACTGCAATTGTTTTTTAATAGCCAAACTCCATCCCCCAGTTGTCTTATTTGGTGGAGCCAATCCAGGCTTGAGTCTGTATACAACAAGGGAAGCCATGGTCATAATGTCCGTATACATTCCATTATTTTGCAGTTGTTATCTGCTAAAGACAATTAAGCAAAGGTATGTAGCAGGTTTTTCCTTGAGTAGTCAGCATTCTGCATTTCTAGCTGTGAGAATAAAAAATCCACATTAAATTACATTAAAAGGGGGGCAAAATAAATAATGCAAATAATGCAAATTTGTTTCACTATGTATAAATAAACATTTTATATTAGATTCTCAATGTGTTGAGGTAGTATATCTGTTTCCTTGTTGCATCTAAAATAAGTTATTTTAATGTGTAATACATGTTGGCCTATTTTCCATTGCTGGTGGTAATAAGTTTCTCCAATACAGTCTAAGGAGATGTTTTATGTTACCAACAGTTAATACATTTTACAACAGTAATGAAAACTAGGCCTTTGTTTATAATTGTTTATATTTGTGAGATCACTAACCATCTTTAAAGCTGGCAGATTTGCCCTTATCAGTAGGGTTGCTAGGTGTCCTTTATTTAATGGGACAGTCCAGTATTTAGCAGGCAGTCTAGAAAATCTATAGAAAAATACAGGGCACTTAAATGTCCATTTTTAACATCCCCTGAGTGCAAGCAAAATTCTAAATATGCCTCTAAGTATTACACATATGAGCCTGAAACAAACAATGCTGAATAAGCACTGTTCTATTTGTTATTAGCAACCAAGAATGGTAAAAACGTTCCTCTCTTATATATTATTGCCAGTCTTGGGTGTGTTACAACATAGTTCTATGTGAGTAGCCACTGGGATCAATCAATCAGAGCAGGCGGACAGGTTATGGATCAGCGGTCTTCAAACACGGCCCTTCAAGCTCCATATATCTACTCAGATAGATTTATTTCCCTAATCTGTGGGAAATAGTGATCATATATAACTAACAGTCAGTACTCTATTACTTTAAGTGGATCATAGTTTCCTTACATTGGAGTGGAACATTTTGTTGTAGCAGCCTTTCCCAGACTCAAGCTGCTTGTCATATATGTTATTGTATTCCCATGCTATCTGGGTTTATATAAGTTAGGTAAAGTAACTGCCAGCATTTTAGTTTTAAACAACACATTTTTTAAACATTGTACTAATAAAGTTTTACATTTACATTTTTTCATGACGCACACACACATATGCGCACATCAACTTTTTTGTTCAGTTCCTTCAGTTCTATTTTAAATAGAATAATGTTTGCAATTTACTTCCATTAGCAAAAATGCTTCTAGTAAGCATTATTACTGTTTCAGTTGGATACATACATATGCTACGGGTGACATGAGCGTTGATGTGTACTATGTCAGTGAAGACTTGTGTCATACAAGCCACTGCTGAATCTCTATGAAGGTGGGGTAATTGCTGGTGCACGGGGCATTCCCAGCATATGTGTGTATGCCTCTAAAAAAACGAATTACTATTATGAGCAGATTCCACAGTGCTATAAACATTGGTATGATATGCAAAGGTAGCATTTATAAGAAGCAAATGGGTAACTGGCCCTTCCAAGAGTGGCCTACTGTTGTACATCATTTACATGAAGGTGATCTTCAGGGCTGCTGAACTGCTAAGGGGATGAAAAAAGGAGAGGAACTGAGGTAACAAAAGGTTAGCGTACATTCTGTGCATCTCTGAATAGTAGATTATTTAAGGAGAGCTTGAAACTTTGAAAACTAAGAGCCTAGTGGAGCAAGGCAGAGAGTTCCTCAAGATTAGGGTAATTTTGGAGAAGAGAATTTGAGGAGGTAACAAGAGAGGAGAAGAGTGATCCTGAGCAGAGCAAAGGGGATTGGAGGGAGAGTATCTGAAGACAGGGTCAGAGATATAGGGGGAGCAGTATTATTGAGGACCTTGAATGTTAGGTCAGGATTTTGTGTTTTTTTATGTAGGCTAGATAAAGCCAGTGAAGGGATTGGCAGAGAGCTGCAGCTGATGAGGAGCAAAGTGTAAGGAACATGTTATGCTGCTCGCCGCTCCGTCTGTTACCATGGCCGTTGCCATGGATGCAGAGGTGGTTGTAGGCATGCGCAATGACATCTTCGCTGCACGCTGTCTCTCTCTAAATGCCGCTCTGATCGCACCTGTGGTTCCTACTTGGTGCAAATCTGCGCCTATGTAAGTACCCCTTTCTGCTTACTACACTGCCCAAGTATACTGTTGTCTTGTGCTCCCTGGGTGCTCATTTTCAGAACTGTCTCTGATACTTTGATCTGCCTTACTGTTGCAGAACTATGCCTGCTTACTGACTACTCTCCTGGTTAACCCCTAAATTTCTGTGATACTTTGGTCTGCCTTATTGTTGCTGAACTCTGCCTGCTTACTGACTACTCTCCTGGTTAACCCCTAAACTGCTGTAATACTTTGATCTGCTTTACTGCCTTACTGTTGTGAAAAAATCAGGGGTATAATACTTGAATTTAAAGAGAGTATATGGAACTTCAAGAAAAGTAAGATCTCCAGGGATAAACAGGATTATGAGAACAATAGTGTCTATAAGTGGACACATATGGGTGGTAGAAATAATTTTAAGAGAGTACTTAAAACTACTAAGAAATTCACATTTAATGATCAGGATACTGACTATGACTATAATTCCTCAGATTTTGACAGTGCAGGAGATGAAAGAGTGGAAGATAGCTCTGCATCATCATTTGTTTTACAAACAGAGACTAATGGGAATGAGTCTAATCTGTCAAAAAACGTGGAAGGTATAGTCAAAAACAAAGTGAAGGACAAAAGAAGAAAACATGTAGAGGTGGGAGAAAAAGGAATAGGCAAAAATTATACAATACAGGAGAAACAACACAGATATCTGAGAAGGCAGAGACAGGGTCAGGAGGTGTGTCACTTTAGCTATATAAAGATGGTTGCCGACCCCTTAGCCCATAGGTCATTGAGGAAGTTACGTCTTTTGCTGACAAAACGCGTTTGACCATCTGACTGCTACTCCTCTTCTGTGTGATGTTTTTATCATTGGAATAAAGAATTATTTGTTTTTTTTTTCCATATCTCCTGTGTTGGTGAATCTTTATCAACGTGTCGGGATCACTGTGTCTCTTGTTGCTGAACTCTGCCTGCTTACTGACTACTATCCTGGTTAACTCCTAAACTGCTGTGATACATTGGTCTGCCTTATTGTTGCTGAACTCTGCCTGCCTACTGATGATTCTCTTGGTTAACCACTGATCTGCTGTGATACATTGGTCTTCCTTATTGTTGCTGAACTCTGCCTGCCTACTGACGATTCTCTTAGTTAACCACTGATCTGCTGTGATACATTGGTCTGCCCTTCTGTTGCTGGACTCTGCTGGTCTCTGACCCCTCTCTGCTTACCCTTTGGAACCGTAAAGGTTTGGACTGTCTGCCTGGTGTTTTACCCTGCACTTCCTGGGACCATTTCTCTGTGAGTATTGGATTGCATTCTCATTTACTTATATATATTCTTTGTTCTGGGATATTTCCTTATCTTGCCACTTGATGCCTGGATAAGAAGACTACTGGCCAGGATTTGTCTGATAGGGAAATATCCCACAAGCATTACAATATACTTGGGCCATGGACCCAAATAAGGTAGCAAGAGCAATCTTTCTCCAGGGACTAATGCTGGGAACCCACGCCACACACCTGCAAAATCTGGATTCAAAATTGGAGACTATTACTGCTGTGCTCTCCTAACTTGTTGCAGAAAAGAACACTACTCCTGTTGCCGCACAGACTATTCCTGCTGCTGGTGCCGTGGCCCCTTCCCCTTCTTCTGGTAGCATACCCAGGATATCGTTACCTGACAAGTATAATGGCACAACCGACTGTAGGGGTTTTCTAATCTTAACCAGTGCAGACTACATTTCCGCAATGACCCTCATACCTTCCAGTCTCATCAGTCAAAGCTCACCTTTGTTATATCCTTACTGAAAGACAAGGCCCTAGCCTGGGTCTCTCCCCTTTTGAAACAGAGTGCTCAACTCTTGAACAATGTTGATACCTTCATTTCTGCACTGTCTTCTGTATTTGGGACCTGTGGTCGCACTTCTGCTGCAGAAAACTCTCTCTTGGCTCTCCACCAGAATAACAGGTCAGTGGCACAATATGACATTGAATTTTGCACCATGGCTCATGAGAACAGCTGGGATTGCAGTGCTCTCAAGGCAGCCTTCCGGAGAGGCCTACATGAATGCGTCAAGGATGAGCTCACTTATCGTGATGTTCCATCTTCCCTGGATGAATTTATATCACGTTGTATCAGTCCGGATTCTCATTTTCAGTAACAACAAGCTGAGAGAGAGAGGACCAGCAGAATCCTTCCTTCTCCTCCCCCTACTCATTTAGCCACTAGACTGTCCTCTACCCCTCCTGTACCTCCAGTTGCCTCCGAGGAGGAACCTATGGATCTCTCTTCCCTTAAATCCTCTGAATCTGAAAGACAAAGAAGAAGGAGATTACCTTAATGCTTCTATTGTGGTTCTACTTCACACCAACTTAAGAATTGTGATATACTGCCGGGAACGGCCAACGCTTAGAGAATAGAAGTGGGGTACCTCTAAGCATGCCCACTACCAATTCCCCTCACTCTTCTCGAATTCTGGTTCCTATTACCCTTACCTTTCTTCAGAACTCTGTTCACGCACAAGCCTTTGTTGATTCAGGGGCAGCTGGAAATTTTCTTGATCACCGTTTCATGATTCAAGCTGGGTTGCCTCTTCTTCAGAAAAAACAACGTCTCAAAATAACCACCCTGGATGGCACTCCCCTTGGATCAGTGTTAATCCATTTTGAATCAGCACCCCTTGCTATGACCTTGGGGTCTTAAATTCCGAAAACGTACAATTCAATGTCATTCATTCTCCTGCACAACCTGTTATCCTTGGCCTTCCCTGATTGCATAAACACAATCCACAATTTAATTGGACTGAGGGACAGTTGACCTCCTGGGGTAAGACCTGTTTTTATGCTTGTCTGGCTAAGGTTACTCAGTTGTATTGTACCCCTGTAGCCACTCTCCAGACTTCGTCTACCCTTCCCTCAGTGTATGTAGAATTCGGAGACGTCTTCGAAAAGAAGGCAGCTGATGTGCTACCACCTCATCGCCCTTAAGACTACAAGATTGAATTGTTTCCTGGAGCCCCTCTTCCTAAAAGAAGGACTTATCCACGTTCCAAAGCTAAAAAAAGGCCATGGAGGAGTATATCCAAGAGAATTTAGCCAAAGGCTTTATCCCTCCTTCCTCCTCTCCTGCTAGGGCTGGTTTCTTTTTCAGTGAATCAAAAGACAGCAGCACCGCTAGGTATACATCAATATCCTTTTATTAGTGAGACATCACATAGAACAACAACAACGTTTCAGTCACCAACTGACCTTAATCATGTTATACAAATGAGTATTCTTAGCCACTTTTTATACCCTCACATAGGGGAGGAACCTATTACCTGTCCAGGTGATACATATTTTGTATTTTCACAAAAGGTTACAATACCCCCTCTAGTGGACACAGGAATAACCATCTTCTTTATACATTCTAACCTGAAAAACACATATCCAAAAACATATTTAATTTCATATATATAAATTCAATAATGTCATAAAAACAATTATTATCATAAACAGCAAATAGTGATTATGCAAAAATTCAGCAAGAATTACCACCATAGTAAAAAAAATCTTAATTAACACATAGTCATACTATATTTATAAGGTGACATTCCAATCAATTTCCTTATTCATCCCAAATGGGATGAGGGACTGGAGGGTATAGATCCAAAATGTTTCCCTAGATTTTAAAAGTTTTTGTCTGTCTCCACCCCTCCTTGGTTTCCTAACCTGCTCAATAACTTGAAATCTAAGTTGTGAAATAGTGTCGCCTGCCTGCAAAAAATGATTAGACACAGGAGCATCCCTATTCCTACAATGAATGTTAGATTTGTGCTCATTCATCCTGTCCCTAATCCTACGTGTCGACTCACCGATATATATCTTCGAGCATGGACACTTAATCAAATATATCACAAAATCTGAATTACAGGTAAAAAAGCCAGAGATCTTAAACTTTCTTCCAGTTAACGGATGAACAAAGCAATTACCTTTAATAACATTATTGCAGTTGCAGCATCCAAGGCACAAAAAACACCCACATTTAGGGGTGGAAATAAAGGTCTGTCTCATACCCTTCTCTGAGCCCATATCAGCTCTTACCAATGTATCCTTAAGATTCTTGCATTCATTAATATATATGCCAATATATTCATGAATATATATGAGGAGAAGTTTGTATATACCAACAAGATGTTCCAA
>CAJPDP010194209.1:565-11919 GCA_905336975.1 Bombina variegata variegata | reverse complement strand
TTAGAAGATTGCTTAAAATTGCATGCGCTATCTGAATCATGAAAAAAATTGGGTTTAGTGTCCCTTTAAAAAATAAAATTGACTATGTTTTTCAGTATTTAATTTTATACCATTTTAATAACTATTTTTGTATACCCTATTGTAATGTATGCATCACCTTCACATACTTAAAAAGCAGGGAACACCCTTTTGCGAGATACACTGTTCTCAAGGTAAAAATGGCCTTTTCAGTATTAGAACAGGGGCGTCAGAACTATCAAGATTTCTTATAGAACCCAACATGCCCAGAGACCTTTATAGAATTGGTCTATAATATAGAGCATTTCTAATTACATTTATGCTCTTTATACTATATATTTACATGAATTGCACTATTGTGTTAAGCCATTTTGCAGAGTTTAAAAAAGCACAGTTTTATGCAAGAAAATGTTTTAATAAACATGCTAGCATTTTTTGCAATTACTTACCCCTTAGAATGTAAGCCTATGAGCCGAGCTGTTGTAGACGGCTCTTATGAAGGCGATCTACAACAGTGCAATTCTCTGCAGGGCCCTCTACCCATCTGATCCCTATAAATGTTATCTTGTATACCGCCTATGTTTATAGCGCTGCGGAATCTGTTGGATAATAATAATAATAAGCCTGCTGTTAGGCAGACTTCCCTTTATTCCAGAAATCAACTTCACCTAGCAATGATTCAACCTCCTCCCAGCGGATGAGTGGCAAACACCACGAAACAGGCTGTCCTGGGATGGTTCTGAATCACTGTACTAACCCTATCTAAGCTTAAAAGGAGATAAAACAGGTTGAGATCTGTGCATATCCTAAAAGGGCTAATTAATTTAAAATAGTTTGCATAAAAAATGTTAAAAATAGCTGGCAAGTATTTTAAAATAATTTTCAAAAATAAGCAAAATTAATTACATAGCTAAGCTGCCTGGAGCAACCAAGTCCACCTCTCTTATTAGTGCATTGTATTTTAACTGAGTTCACAGCCTCTAGGCATGCTCCAGCAGATAATCCCTAGGCATTTTTGCATTATACCAAAAGAACAATAAACATAGATACAGCCCTAAAAGGGAAATGTGTGGGGGGAGTTAGAGCGTTACAATTCAGAAACTATAAAGAAAGGGTTAATGGCGAGGCACTGCAGTATAAATTTGCAGGTAAAGTAATTAAAGTACATATATAATATTATTTTGTCTCTATCCCAACTTGTTTTATGTCCCTTTAAAAGCTGTGTATACAGCAATGCTATGGCATAAAGGGAAGTCTGCCTAACAGCAGGCTTGAAGTAAAAAAGTGAGTCGTGAACCCAATTTGCATATCTTACCCAGAATCCTTTGCTGCATTGGAAACAATGTACTCAGAGGTGGGAAAAGCAAGTCTTCTGGCTTGTCTCAATTCATTAATGAACTACACAATGAGTTATTTTATATATATATATACACACAGACACACACACACAAACACTGTAATAATTATAAACAGAACATTAGCAAACTTACTTCTTTATTTTGGTCTCCTTTGTAAACATCTTTACATGAGAGTATACTGAGGTAAGCTCAGGAGTGTGCACGTGTCTTGATCATGATATGGCAGCAGTGTTTGTAACAATGTTTATGCACATAGTGCTTGCGATTGATACATGCATGTTCCTGAGCCTGAGTTATATTTCAACAAGGATAACAAGAGAAAAGGGTAAATAAGTTAACATAAGTAAATTGGTGATAATAATATATCATTTTGAAAAACTTCCCAGTTTACTTTTATTAACAGATTCACTTCTTGTGTTAAGGAGTTCAGTCTTCATTTAACAAGCTGCATGTGCAGCATTAGAATCCTTGCAGTCTACTCTCAGCCTGATGAAGTGGTGGATTCACAATGAGAAATGCGCTGCTATTACCGGGTCCTATTCTCATAGATGACCCATTGTTCAGTTGATTTGTTTTAATACATTTTGGTTTTAAACGTACACATGCAGTGTTGCTTCATTTGACGACCGGAGTTCAGTGGTCAAGTTCCAGTAGGATCTACACGCTAGCGAGTCCTGTGATGGGAGCCCTAGTAGAGGTACAAACCTAGTGAACCTTGGATTGCTGCCCAAAGAGGCGCGCTGTAGCCGGAAGTTCAGCCTGTCTGCACCGCTGCCAATTGTGCAGACTGTTCTCACAATGTGGCGCCTCCTTGTTGTTGCCCTATAGGGGCCATTGTTGTTTTACTCTCACAGATGCTTGTCTGCAGCTGCACCTTTAGATGCAGCCTTAAGATTGGTTTACGAGAGCAGGGGGAAGGGCTACACTTTCTTGAGCAACATTAAAGGAAAAATAAAATCAAAATGAACCTTTTAGGATTCAGATAGAACATGCAATTTTAAACAACTTTCCAGTTTACTTTTATTATCTAATTTGCTTGTTCTTTTGGAATCTTTTGTTGAAAAACATGCATATGTAGGCTCAGGAGCAGCAATGCACTACAGGGAGCTAGCTGGTAATTGACAGCTGCACATATATGTCTCTAGTCATTGGCTCACCCAATTTGTTAAGCAGAGCATTGCTGCTCCTTTAAAAAATGATACCAAGAGAATGAAGCAAATTTGATAATAGCAGCTTATTGGAAAGTTGTAAAAAATTTTATGTTCTACCTAAATCCTGAAGAAGAATTACTGTATTATTTCTAGGGATTTGTGTTATTCACGCATAATAGAATAGCTTGTATTAAAAAGGTACAATGTTTGTGTTTATATATGGAATTAGATCAGTCACATGGTATATAGGTTGCTGACGTTTTATATAGTTTGGATACATTTATTTCTGTTAAATATACATTTTGTTTTAAGCTATTTTATTCTGCTTGGCAGCGTTTGCAACGTTATATATATAACCCTCTATGCATATGCAGCTTCAGAGCTTTTGCACACTACTAAGCATACCTGGGTATGCTCATATGGAAAGGAGCTCAGGATTCCAAGAGAAGAAGGTACATACAAAATTGTATTATTTTTATTTATTTTTTTAATTGTACACTCTGTCTGAATCACTGAAGTTTCATTGTTCACTGCCACATCGTTTGAATAGGAATGTTATTAAATTATTTTATGTAAAATTGGGATCAAATGAAGAAATAGTTTGCTTTATATAACAGAAATTGGTTTTGATACAGTCATGTAAAAAAGATTACACCCTCTTTACATTTCATGATTTTACGTATCAGGACATAAATAAATCATGACACGGTGTAATATGTCTTGTGTTGTTGTTCATCTGAGGTTGTATTTACCCAATTGTAAAACCTGCTAAGGACCAAATGATTGTTATTATGTCCTGACACGTAAAACCATAGAATACAAAGAGGGTGTACTTTCTTTTTCACATGACTGTATAAATGTTAAGATTTAAGGCAGAAAATTCTGGGACTGGCAATGTCAGTGCTCTGCTGTTCTTCTGGTTAATATAATGTAAGCTCTTAAACAGAAATTCACTTAGTAGTTGAAATTGTGGAATTGGACAGCTACATTTTTTTTAATCCCTTTTATACTGAACTTCTTCATGTGACCCACCAAGAACCTGGGGGAAGGAAAATACTTTCATACATAGAATACATAAATGTATGTAAGTATATATTTTAATTTAGACACACATTTAATAAGTGTAAATGCTTATGGCCACAGATCAGTTATTTATCATTTAAGTACAAGGTATGGTTTCTTTTTTAGCACAAACCTTATTTTCCACCAGCCTTCCAAATTTTTCTGTATAACCTCTACTACGCCACCTTTGTCCAGAGTGATTTCATCTTGATCTCTTGCAGTATAAGGGTAGATCACGCTGTATTTCTCCTCTGAAGAAACAAGGATGAATATATTTAGAACACAGGGAAGAGACTCCCCAGACAAAAAAAAAAGTCATAGGCACGAAGATTCTGTTCGGAGGCCACATCTTCTCTGTTCAATGAACGATGATGGGGTTCATTGAGAAAAAAGAACAGATGCAGAAACATGTCAAGAACAGATACCACATCCTATTTATTTATTTATAACCATGATTAACAGCTATTGAATGCTACAACCAGCGTATTAAATCAAACAAATATATGGAAATAATATAATGATTTATAGAAAAAGAAACATGCCGCAGGTGAGTAGTACATTGTTTGGTTTGCCAGCAATACAAATCCCGTGCAGGGCATGCACACAACAATCACTGCAGCACATGCAAATAAAGACAATGAAACAAGCCTCTCTGCACCTGAACCCCATCCACTGGTGTACAAGTCCCCAAGTGTCCGTCGGCGGCCGACGTGCCTGGGCAACGACCAGTATCTCCAAGGGGCTGAAAGCATGTTGGGAAGCAGGAGGTGACAAAAAACGATAGTGAGGAGCTGGCAGTGTTGTCCAAAAAAAAACCTTTGCCAGAGGTTATTGGTTAGGAAACCAAATGTACTTGTGTAAATACCTCCTCACCAGAAGCCATAAGACATATACTATACACTTCTTGACAACTTTCATATTTAAACATTCTGTTATATACTTAGGTGAAATCAAGCTTGCGACAGACAGTGAATGATATATGAACATTTAGTAGACATATTTAGACACCTGAGAGTACATGAAACATCTAACAAACAGTGAGGCACACACAGCTATGGTTTAGTTGGACATAGGATATAGTTTAGTGGGAATTAATTTCTCCTGATTTAGGGGGGGGGTCTGCATCAGTGTATAGTTTGGGTTTCTTTACAACTTATTGTTATTAGACTCCCCAAAAATAAAGTGAGCATAATCAATTCTTACCTTCTTCAGGTTGCATAGCGAAATCATCTTGTCCTCCATCCTGAGCCTCCAAACAAGTTGCAGGGACCCAGCCCTGCTCATCAGAGGTACTCACAAACCACCAGCCTAAAAGCAGCAAAATAGCAGTGAATACAAATGTATAACGTATTGCAACACAGCAAGTAGCATTGTGCTAACCGCTTTAATATCTCCCTTACGTGCCTGCACTCTGTGCTATCCAGATATCCCCGCTTCCTAGTTCTACACACACTTATTCTTCTTTGGCAACTTGTAATAAAATAGTGAGTCAGATACAGTATATAGGAACATGTGGACTTCATCTTATTGAAAACAACCATATTGGTATTAAATATTGGTATACGAAATACAGATAATACACAGTAATTACATCTTGGTATAAAGTTTATGCATCATTCAAGAAGATATGTAAATGAGGAGTGAAATGCAGATACTATGGCATTTTCCCTATTATGGGTAGCTGTATTTACACAAATGATTTGCCTAAATCACAATACTGACAATCCACCATCAACTGAAAAAGAAAATAGAAATAAAAACAAGGATGCAAACAAAGCTTTGTGTCACTTCAGTACTTAAAGTAGTATATAGGATTGCGTACCCCAACATCACAAATTGCACCCACATAATTTGTTTATAGTAACATAGAACTCTCTACCACTGTGCTTCCTCTCGCCCACATGTAAATACTACAATGTTGTAAAATAAAAGGTGCAAGAGGAGGCTATGGATTTCTATATAGGCTACTTCTCTGTATGGATTCAGAAAGATTTCATTTTTGATTTCCATATGTACACTAACATTGCATCACCTTATTTTCTATGTGTGTTCTGTCTTTCTGTGCTGCTTTTTCTATATTTCCCTATTGGATGGATATTTGTATACATATCAGTTCTAGTATTCAACAAGTCTCTCCTAATGCCGCCACCCTGAGTCCATTCCATGATAACCTAGGCCTTAATACACCCTGATTCAGGATACTTGACCCAAAGTTATTAGTAAAAAGGTTTGGTGCTTGGCAATATATTGCACCATCAAAATAATCAAGTACACATTTTTGTTCTTACCGGACTCATTCTTTTCAATAATGTCCACAACTTGCCCCACTTGAAGACTGATTTCTGAGCTTTCCTGCTTCTCATAAGCTGCTGCCACAACATACTGATCCAGCACAAGAGCGTCCGATGAAGAGTCTCCACCCCCTGCTCAAAAGCACAGTACAAATATAAGCACTTACATAGGGAAAAAAAGACAGAACAGAGAAAAACCTGAAAAATAAGCAGAACAATGTGATACTTAATTTCACTTAGATGCATCAGAGAACAATTGGATACTAATTGTAACTTTTGTATTTGCAAAGTAACAAACTGGAGACAGGCTGTCATGTATAATAGACACCTCTACACTGCCAACTCCTATAGGAGGCGCTAAAGTAACAAACCAATAGGTAAATGAACCAACTAACCAAATGGTTAATAGGCAAACTATAAACCAATATACATATAATTATTGTACAGTATATGGATGTGTAAATATATATAAATGCAATAACCACAATCTGTGATTCCCCAAGGGGAAATTACCAGAACAATAATGTCCTCAAGGATATACACAGTCTTATAGACACAGTTCTGATATCGAATAGGAATCCTCAGGGGACCAGGGATGATATAGGCAGCACTCTGACTTCACCATGCAAAGTACTATCATTACATTTCCAGCTATCTTGCTATACTTTTGGTATTGTAGGATTATTCAATGGTTAGACCCAAGAACCACAATTAAATCCTATAAGTGTCTTGTTATTAGCACATTTACTTCATCAGATGTATTATTTGTGCCTGAAACATTCAGGTATTTACCCTACTGCCATTATTGCATAAGGATATAACATATTGTATGTGCCACAATGTTCCTATGCATATATCCATCTGCAACACATAGTGCTTATCTATAGGATTCATTCATTCAGAATTTAACAGCTGAAGTTAACCACTAATTTGCTTCACATTATATATTTTTATCCTGGCCAATAGACAGCTTAAAATACATGCATGCGCCGTATGAGTGTTAACACCCCAGGTTAAATAGTCAAAATGACATTTTGTATAAGAACTAGGTCTTATAAACAGGAGTTTGATGTTTTCAACCATTATTATCTCTGTAAAAAGTACAAATCTGGTCAAATCTTAAAAAACAAACAAACAAAAAAAAAAACCTTCAATGTCTTCATATTAGTTATGTCATCTTGTAAAAATACATCTCTCCATTCTCACAACTTAATACAATTTTTTAATTATGTGACAAATATTGATTGGCATTTCTAAAAACCTTATGAATTTCCATTTATTCATGTCATTCAAATGAGTGTTTATTATGTAAATTTGGCATCTTGAAATGCAGTCAGTAACTGATAACTCCACAAGAGGGCAGTACAACCTTATACATAGAAGGCTTACACACCACAAACTGAAAACTACTCATGCAATTCGTTCAGGACCAGTACATTTTATTTTTACTCAAATAGCGGTATCCCTTGATCCCATCCTATGTATATTCCATGAACCATTAAGCTGAGCTAAAGTTTTTGCACTAAACATTCCAGCACTGCGGAATCTGTTGGCGCTCTACAAATACCTGATAATAATAATAACGATTTTATACTCACTATAAAGAAATAATATCAATATTTTTAAGATAACATAAAATAAAAATACTGGTTATAACATTGTGGCACAAGGAGTTAGGTAGAAACATCCTATAAGATCAAAATACCATCTGTTTGGGAAGAGAAACAACTGTCCCCAGCAATGACTCGGGGAGAATTTAATTTATCCTACATAATCTGCACAACTTCATTCCAAATAAGGAAACAAATCTGGCAATTAGGGTGAAGAACTTTTCTCTTAATGAGGAAACACAAACATTCATAAAACTGATGGCTAAAACTATATCTTTTCTATACGCACAAGAACCAGACCCCGTGGAGAAGATAAGAAAGCCCCCAAAACATGCCAACAACTGTACAATTGCAATATGAGGACCCAAAAAAAACAAGCATCAATCCAGGAACTTTAAAGGAACATTAAACACTTTGAGTTGGTAATATAAATTGATAAATCATTTATATATATTTATTTTGTCCCCCTTTACTGTAATTCCATTCTAAAATTGTGAGCTTTTCAACTTGCTGTTAGAAATGGAAGTGCAGAGCACTGTTATATTCCACACAGCCATTGGCTGCACACCCTAGTGACCTATTTATAACTATCTCTAATTGGCCACAGCAGAAAAGGTAACAACATGGCAGTTTCCATTGTTTTATAGACACTAAACCTTTACACTTATTTTGTCAATATTTAAACAGCTAAGGAAACTAATGAAAAAAAGTACATCTACAGATTATTCTCAGACCAATCTTTTCTTTTAATGCATCATTCTATCTAGCATTTATTTAATGTTAGATGCTCCATTTTACAGAAACAAAACTTGTGATAAACAAAATGTGAAACTGGGAACATAGCCAGTTATTCTGGCCTGTTAGAAAAACCAGATCTCAAAAACAGAATCAAGCTGGCCAAGTTGAAGCCAGAAAAAAAAAAACCACACAAACTTTAATTTGTAAGAACTGTAGTTTGTCTTTGAACGTTCACAACATTGCTACATGATAAATAGTAGCAACTTTACAGCTGCTGCTCTGAGTTTTTGCTCTGCAGTGACAAAGGGTTACCAGGTAACCAAGGAACATGAACTGCAGTCTTACTACCCCTAAAGACTTTATTACATTTAGCCTAGAACTTAAATTGCCCAGAAAACAACAATGAAACGCTGCTGAAGAGATCAAACAGCATGCTTGATAAACTGCTAGCAGCAAGTGTCCTCAGGATGGCTTCTGTGCCGCTTGGCATGTGAGACTGCAAGGAATGCTGTGTGCAGGCTAATGCTACAACAGTCTTGTTGACAAACCAAACCCTCACATGATGCTGAGGAAACCAGAAGTGCTATATTTGTAGGACCACAAAGTTTGTCTACGATTTACAGTAATACCCAGCAGTATGGACGGCAAACAATTTCATCTTCCAAGCAAGATTATTCTGCACTGCGATCAGACTGCACAAAACTATTACATTTAGAGTACGATTGACAAGGGAAATTCGTTGGTTTTTTTTTTGTAATATTACTTCAGAGATGGTTATGAAGTCTTTTTTTTTCTGTGTGCATTTATATATACATAATCATGTTTTCGTTATATGTTGTTTTTGATGCTAGAATGCATGTCTGAAGTTGCTTTGGTATAATGAGTCCTGCGTGACGTAAGGTATTATTGTCTGTACATTGCTTTGTTATTGATTTCCCTTAATAAAAAAAAAAAAAAAAGACATCTGGTCCCCGTTTTCCTGGACAGCACCGTTCATGTTCCAAATGTGTTTAAAGATCAACAAGACATTTTGAAGTCAAATTAAAAGGATAGCCTACTTGAAAATGTGTAATGTTTCAAAAGATAGACAATCCCTTTATTACACATTCCCCAGTTTTGCAGAACCAGCACTGTTATATTAATTCACTTTTTACCCCTGTGATTATTTTCTAACCCTCTGTAGACTGCCCCTTTATTACAGTGCTTTTTACAAACTTGCATTTAAGCCACATAGTGCTGACCCATGCATAACTCCACAGGAGTAAGCACAATGTTATCTATATAGCACACATGATCTAGCACTGTCTAGCTGTGAAAAGCTAATTAAATTCAGCCTTCATGGACTTAGAAATTAGCCTATGAGACTACCTAGGTTTAGCCTTCAAAAAAGAATACCAAAAGAACAAAGCAAATTTGATAATACAAGTACAATGGAAAGTTGTTTAAAGTGATTGTAAACTTAAACAATTATCTCAACAATATTTGTAATAAAAAAGTAAATGATGGGCACTTTCATTTATCAAAATCATTGTAGATGCTAAATTATATAATTAATTAGCTTTTCATTCTGTTATACATTTCGCCATTCTTCCGCCTGCAATGCATAGTCGGTTTCTGTGTAAAATGACAAATCATGGTGTAGCCAAATCGTATAATGTCCCCTTTGGTGTCCAGCAAGCTAATAATAATGCCCCTGGTTTTGAAGCCAAAGGGGGCGCAATACAATTGGCTACAGCATGATTCATCATTTTACAAAAACAGGCGGAGGAATGGCGAAATGTATAATAAAATAAAAGGGTAATTATTTATATAATTTAGCGTCTACGATGATTCTGATGAATGAAAGGGCCCATCATTTACTTTTTTATTACAAATATTGTTGAGAAAAACTGCATGCCCTATCTGAATCATGAAAGTTTAATTTTTACTTTACTGTCCCTTTAAGAATCCTTTTATAAAGAACTGAGCAGACACAAATGCGATTCACTGGCAGAAAAAAAAAACTGTACACTGTTTGGTAACACAGAACTTCATCTTAAAACTACTTGTCCCACTTCATCCAGCTATGCTACAGTTTCTTTAGCATACTCTAGTATTGGAGACGTTAAAGGGATATGAAATTCATAAACATAAATTATGCTTACCAGATCATTTTATTTTCTTCTGTATAAGGAGAATCCATGGCATCATTCCTTTCTGTTGGGAAATACTGAACCTGGCCACCAGGAGGAGGCAAAGACACCCCCGCCAAAGGCTTAAATACCTCTCCCACTTCCAACATCCCCCAGTCATCCTGCCAAGGGAACAAGGAACAGTAGGAGAAATATCAGGGTATAAATGGTGCCAGAAGAAAAACATAATTTAGAGGGCCGCCCATTGGAGGACACGGGCGTGGGGCGTGGGCCGTGAACTCTCCTTATAAAGAAGGGAAAAAAATAATCTGGTAAGCATAATTTATGTTTTCCTTCTTAATATTAGGAGAGTCCACGGCATCATTCCTTACTGTTGAGAAATTTATACCCAAGCTCTAGAGGACACTAAATGATAACGGGAGGGACAAAAAGAGAGGCAGACACTAATCAGAGGGCACCAAAGCCTGCAAAACCTTTCTCCCGAAAGCTGCTTCAGCTGAAGCAAAAACATCAAACTTGTAAAATTTAGAAAAAGTATGTAAGGACCAGGTAGCCGCCTTACAAATCTGATCCATAGAGGCCTCGTTCTTAACCCCTTAAGGACCACAGCACTTTTCCGTTTTCTGACCGTTTGGGACCAAGGCTATTTTTAAATTTCTGCGGAGTTTGTGTTTAGCTGTCATTTTCCTCTTACTCATTTACTGTACCCACACATATTATATACCGTTTTTCTTGCCATTAAATGGACTTTCAAAAGATACCATTATTTTCATCATATCTAATAATTTACTAACTTTGACCCCTAAAATCTGTTACACATCTACAACTACCAAAAAACACACATGCTAAATAGTTTCTAAATTTTGTCCTGAGTTTAGAAATACCCAATGTTTACATGTTCTTTGCTTTTTTTGCAAAAAAAGAGAAGAGATCTCTTTTTTTGGGCCTATCAATTTTGGCCATTAGATTCATATACATTATCTTATAGCAATTA
>CAJPDP010194161.1:0-18243 GCA_905336975.1 Bombina variegata variegata | reverse complement strand
CGCATGTCATTTTAAGACTATCGACTACTGTGTGTTTAATCCTTGCTGGTCCCAAGTGGAAACCACTAATGATCCAATCAGCAATGCTAGCCGGATGACTCTGATGTGCAACTAGCGCTGCTGATTGTATCAGTGATGGTTTCTGCTGGGGACCAACAGTACTCCACAGGTCCAGTGGCGCTTTTACTGCGTATTTAACCTCTTTGTGGGGGTTAACCACAGGGCTAGATTACAGTATTTAGCGATCCCGATTGAACACTAATACCACTGAAAGTAAACTTTTTACGTGCACAGGTTAGCGCGTTGAAAGTACATTTTTTTGCACGCGAGTGAAACCCGACGCACGTAAACTTCAGGACTTTGAATATAGCGAATACAACTCCCATTCACTTTCTGTTTTTTCTGAATATAACTTCTCCCCTTAGAATTCAATAGAAAGCCTAAACTACATGGTCAATAGTTGTAAAATTATGTGTTCTAATGAATTAGAGCATGTCATTTTTCAACTAATATCGTTCTTTATAGCAATAGTTCTAAAGTCTTTTCTAAATGAGATTTTTTTGTTTCATTAATTTGGTGGTAATTATTCACTTTTACTTTGAAATGACCATCCTGAACTATTTGGTCTTCCCTACAGGATCATAAATGCAAATATTACCAGTAGGATATATACACTTTTGTACTATGTCTTACACAACCCTATGTGTTCATGCTTTTTACATTTCTTGTGATGGTGACAAAATATTTTCATAGAATTTGGATAAAATAACAGTCTAGAGAAGGGGTTAACACATTTATTTGAAATTTAGGAGCCATCCGTACTATTGAGGAACCAGACACATAATTGTTTATTAAAGGGACATCCCAGCCAAAATTGGAATCCATATGGATGCGTTTCAGTTTTGAATAGAAGCATTTTTGTAATATTCATGTTTAACTGTATTGCTTCTAAAAAGAGCTTTAGCTGTTTCAAAAGTGTATTTAAGTATTAACCGTGCACCAGCATTCTAAAAAGAGCACTTGCTCAGAGAGCCTAAATTGCTTGTACCATCTGGAAATGACTCAATTAGTTAATTGCTGACATGACAAGAGCCCCACTGGTGCTCTGAGCAGCTGTAGTATTTAAAATGCTGGTGCACTGAGAATATCTAGCTATGTGCACATGCAGAGAAAAAAGCTAACACTAAAACAATAATAACTTTTACTAGAAGCATTTTTGCCAATATACTGTATGTATTTTGCAAATATGTTTCTATTCAAAGATGTAATTACTCTATGTGCATTTATATTTTGACAGGATTGTCCCTTTAACTATGGAATTATTTTACACAGACTTGTTTATATAAGAATCCACAAAACTAGGAACCACTAATAAAACTTGAGATTTGTTCTGAAGTTTTCTATTCTTTTCATCTGTTGTTAAAACTTTAGAGAATTATTGCTTAAACTGTTTGCCTTTTAAACATTCTTTTACTTCTAGTTATTTGCTATTTCTTGTGTCTGTGATGGGCAGCCAAGGACACTCAAAGGACAGCATATATTGTCCCTGTATTGTCAGATGTGCCACACTAAACCCTTAAATTGATCCTTTAGCAAAAGTCAGTTATATTAGTAGTAGTGGTAGTTGATAGGCATTGCATCTGTTTTGGGGCTGAATAGAAATCAGGTATTGAATATTGATCCAGACAAGATAGATCAGGACCTAAATAGATGCCTATGATTTCTGCATTAGCTCTCCTGCCGTCAGTTGTGCACTACTGGTCTGTGTTGTAAAGTAGAAGAAAGGGATTTTTTTTTCTTATTATTAGTAGCATTTTTTTATTTTTACCATTTCGAGGGATCCTTTTTTTTTTTTTCTTTCTTTCAAAACTGACAGTTTCAAAACCCTTTTTTTTTCTTTGTCATTTGCTGTTTTCCACTATCAAAACAGTGTTTTTTTGGATTTGTTTTTTTCATGTCCTTAAAAAAGCCAACCTACTTGCCATCTGCTCTGCTGTCTTACTCCTCTAAGCAATCTGGGAACTGGATATAGAAGAATATATTTTACAAAACTGTGGATCATATATGTAAGAAGAATTGTTATTTTAAACTAAAACAACGTTTTGTTTGTTGAGTTGTTTTTGAACCCTACTAATACTGTTTGCAACATACATGCAGTTGTTTGGGGATTGTAAATTATTTTCTAATATGTTTCAGTTACATTTTCTACTTTTCATCAGTACTTAAAGCTGAGCTTTGTTTTCACATGCACATGAAATAACTTGAATAACTATGATCTTATGCATACAGACTAACAGTATTGCTTTAAGTGGACATAAGAGCAGATATATCTGGTTAAAACAATGGTTTTTTTTTCATAGATTGATTTGTTTCACTGCTCATCTCTGACAATATCTCTTTTTCCTTGTAGCAAACCGGAAAGCAGGCTGTGCTCTTACCTCACTGCTAGCGTCTGAGCTGACTAAGGAAGACGCAATGTCCACTGTAGCTACCAAGAAGAAAAAAAGCAATGAGAAGGACTTAATGGAAACAGACATAGGAATCCATGAAGACAGCTCAGACATGCGTACACGTGCAAATTAACTTTCTGACTTTAATAAGCAGTTTTCAACAAATAAGGAATATAGGAAATATTAAAGTGGTTTTATTTAAGCAAGAAGAGTCACTTCCAAATGTCAAGAGTTGGTGGGCAAGGAATTTCTCCATTCAGTCTAAAATTTTGCTAGTTCATATAAGAGATGATCTTTCTCATTGATGTCTTTTATCGTTTGAAATTTTTATTCTTCATCTCAAATGAGAAATGTGGCAGAGGCTATATCTTCAGCTTGCTATGTGATACAGGCCTAAACCATAAGAACAACATGCTGCATATAACAATGTGTGCTAAGGAAAGGAAACTCTGGGCTATATTCTATGGAGAGTTCTCTAAAATACACAGTATTCCGCTAACCAAAGTATAAAATACGATAAACTGCCTTATCAAAATCACCTTTTATTTTTGTATATACCCCTCCTGTTTAGAAAATACTGATATCAATGTATTGAAAGGCCTGTTTATTTTATAGAATATGGATTACAATGTATTTGGTATCAAAAACTGTATAGGTCAAATATGCATATTGTCTATCAGCCTCTGAGTTACCGCCACTTATTTTACACAATGGGTTCCTTTGTCAATTAATCTTATCAAATGTGTATGATAGTATGCTTAAACGGTTAAGCAATCATTATTTGTTCAAAATGGTACTTTTTACCTTTCAATGCTATGTCTTTTTTGTATGTTTCTTTTTTTTTTCTCTTTCTTTTCATGACAACATTATTGGGCATATCATAGCTTAATAAGATCTTTGACATAAAGTGAGACCAATATCTTAATTTTATAGGAAATTTCAATAAAGACCATGACATCGGAACTAAGTAATCCATAAATATTGGTAATGACCAAAAGTTATACCAGTATAGTCCATGGCACTGTAACTTAGTGATTAGACCTATATCTTTGTTAATTTATCTTGCAAGTAGCACCCAGGACTTCATATTACAGCACCTGCTTTCTAGGAAAGTGTTGCTGCCCTTGCCTCACTTTCTCCTGTTACCTTTATTACATTATCCTGTATATGAGTTAGCTTGGAAAACCCATGCAATCTTTCTTTGTATGCAGTTGCATCAATGTAAATCAATGCAATGCATGAACCATACATTCCTTTTGCACAGCCATTGTTTAAAATCAGGGTTTTATCCTGCTAAGTTACTTCTCGTTGCTAAGCAATCTCTTTGGAAATGTATCTATTTTTTTGTAATTTTTAAGTAAATTGATTGAATGTAAATTAAATTACATTGTGGAATGAGATAACCATAGTACATATCAGGCTAGTTTATGAATTCTACTTGGATACTGGCAAGCCGTAAGATCCTCAACTTCCTTTAACTTGGTGATATTGGTTTATTGTCATGCTTCTGGTAAAAAAGGCCATGAAACTGAGAATAAATGGGTATGTTTGGCCCTAACATAAAAAGCATAACATAGAAACTTTATAATAGGTTGTTATTTAATATATAATAAACATAAGCATATACACACTTGTACTTATGTATACTCCAAAGTCAACTCTGGGGCACGTAAAGGAGTCAATCGCAGGGTAAAAAAGAATAGAATAGAACATGGTGTTTTTAAAATAGGAACCTATTACAAAGATTCTGTATTCATTAGAATATCTTCATTTATATGGGCTGTCTTATTTCCCTTTAAGACTACAAATCTGCAGCTATAAGATTTAGTCAAACACTGCAATGATATCCTTTTTATTTTAGAATATTAAATTTCTCAAATGCTGGAATGTCATTAAACAGTTTTTTGTTTTATGTATTATATAAATATATTACAAATGTATAGGTTTATTGTATTTTAAGAAATGATTTCTAGATCTTCTTGGCAGCAAAAGCTTAGGTTAATTGTGCCTCTTGGTAACTGTTATCTATTTGTGCTGTATCAGTACCAGAGGGGTTCAATATGAACACATGGAAACTAGCAATGAACATGTATCACATCCAAACTGTGTCTTATAAGTTACACTATTTCTTGTAACTAATATGTGTTCAGTTATTGATTTACCAGAATTCATAACAAAGATTTATGTACATTTTTCACACAATGTTTTAAATTTTCTGTAGTATGTTGCACGTGGCAAGTTATCTTTGGATAATGCATTATTGTGAGTTATAAGCGGAGAGAGAAAATGATAAATCTTGAGGTAAGGAACAATTCATGTGAGTTTGTATTTACAAAGTGCTCCTTTACCACAAGGTTTGTTTTTTTCTGTACTAGTCATATCTGATTTTGGAAATAATCTTGTGCCATCATTCTTCTTTGTAAATAAAGACCACAGTACACAATTCATTTTACAAACACACAAACTTTGTTCCAGCTGAGTTTCTTGGTAAGTGCTGCACAAGCATAGTTTTTAAATGCCATTGCTAATTCGAAAATCACTTCCCTTTGTCACGGATTGTGTACAGTGCAGTATTTCTTGTTTAGATGTTGTAACCCAAGAAACTCACTAAATTGCTGCTTTGGTGAAATACTTTTTACTGTAGACAACAAAAATTTGATCTGCCAAATTATATTTTTGTTTAAATATTTTACTACAGTTATGTTTTCTGCGCAACTATGTATACATCAATACGCAGGAGCTACAATCCATATTAAAGCTTTTGTTGCTAGTCTACTGTGTTTATTTGTTTAGTTAGGAATTATAGGTTCATTTTATTGGAATTTATTTCTGCTCATAAGTAAGGAGATTGCTATGCATCTGAGATGAGGCTTCAATTGGATTTTAGAGGATGATTTCTTAGTCTTCAGGAGTGGTTTTAGATTATTTATTCATTTTTTTTTTTTTTTTTTTGCCATAATACTCAAAAGCTTGGGTGACGGGTGGTTCTCAAAAGCTGTAACAGTAGCCTCAATCATAGGGCATCAAAAATGCATTTTGCAATATCCTAAGAGCCCAAACTTTTCAGTGAAGCATTATATATATATAACCTACAGTGCAGGTCACTGCAGCAATTTAAACTAGTTTTTTTGTTTAATTTACACCAAGAATTATGTTTTCCTTTACTATCTGCCAAATGCACATTTATGACATCCATCTGAAGATCTAAGACCTGTAAAATATTGGAGTATTTTTTAAGCACTAGTGGATTATCTCCTTTTGGTTCTGCCAACATTTATTATCTTACACCTTTTCTATTCACGTCCAAAATTGAAGGAAAAGATTAACATAGACCTATTTGTATTTTTTTATTATTAAAGCAATCCATTTTTATTTTTGCAGAAGATGTACCATACAGACATACATCATATATTGTATATGACACACTCTTTAGGACACACTGCTTGATTGCCATATTTGATTTGGCTTTACATCATTCATTTAAAAGTACCTGTGTTCTTATTTTTTATTCATTTTATTTTCAAAGTACTAGAAATGAAAACATTCAAACCAGGCTATACACTTACAGTATGATTTTTTTCAACATTGTGGAAATTTACTTTATATCATTGAAAAATACATGCTTATCCTACAGATATGTGGTCTTTATTTTTCTGGGAAATGTAATCAGATTTATTTTTTTTGTTCTTTCACATGTTAATAAAATAAATCAACTGATTTTGAGTGCTTTACTAATTTTGATACTCCTTGTTACATTTGGTTAATTGGAGTTTAAGAAAAACATTATTACAGATAGCAACAAGTACCTTCATATATATGAAGTATAAAAATAAATAATTTGAAACGGCTTATTACTGTAAACTATTTGACATCTTTATAAAATGTAAACATAAAAACTATATTGTGATGGAAAACATTTCATACAATAGCACACACTTTAGGGAATAGGTTACAAGGATGCCTGGGTCAGCAAAACCAGAAATATGATTTGAATACATTAAAGAATAAACAGTAGAACATAGCTTTTGTTGACTTTCTCTTATGGGTTACTGCATATTCTACATTAGGGCTGACCAAATAGGGGCCCATGGGCCACATGCGACCCTCTGCATTAGTTTTTGTGGCCCCTGTGCAAAAGTGGAACTTAAATGTGTGCTTTATATTTATGGGTATTTATGGAAAAAAGTTGAACAAGTTGGCAACAGCACAAGCTTGTTTGAGGGGAAAACAATACAGCATGTAAAGTGTATCCCGCAACCTTACTTAAGCCTGAATCTGTGTTTCTGGACATTTTTAGAAAATATATTTAGCACCCATAACTTTATATATGACCCTTAAGGCTTCTAAATTATTGATCTGAGGCCCCCATGTGTTAGGAATTTGGCCATCACTGGTCTAGATAGGACCATAGGCAGCCAAGTCAAAGGTCAACAGGCCAAAGTGTCTCTTTTTTTCATACAGGGGATGAGAGACCATGAGCCATTACTCCTGGGAATTACTCTTCCCTGCCACTAGAAAGAGGCAAAGATTCCCAAACCCCAAGAGCTCTATAAAACCCCTCCCACCTCACTGGTACTACTCTTGTCTTTCCCTCCGCTGGAGGACGCTAAGGAATAAAGATGTGCATATTTTTCTTCAGTGAGAGGGGTTCTCATTCCCCTCAGAGTGCAGTGTTTGATGGAAATTTGTGTTGGGAGTATGGGTGGTGACACATTTTTCACCTCAAATTAGTCACAAGCCTTCCACAGGTGTTGCGGGGACCTCCCTTTCGCCTCCTCTTGTTGGGTCATCAATATACTCCTATTCCATATCTTCTGCTGATATGTTTGAGTACCTATAGGTAAGTACTGTATTTTATTTAATGTCTGCACTCAGAGACAGGTTATTTTATTATATATTTTTAATATATTTATATATATATATATATATATATATATATAGCCTTGGGACAGATTCATTTTTTTATTTAGGTTATTCCCCATTAAAACATTTTTTGTATATCTTTTAGCGTATGTAAAAGTTTTTTGCGAGCATATTTTTTCTTGAGTCGGCTTTTGACTCTGCCTGTGCCGGGATAGCATATGTAGGTTTCTTGGGATAGCGGGCACCTGTTTTTCGCACGCTGGTCAGTTTTTACACACTTTTTTTCTCCTTATCGGGCGCTGGATATCTGTAGGTCGGATGTGTCTCTGCCTCCTAGTGCATTATCCTGCATGTCAAATTAGTGGCCTTGTTAGTTCTTTAAGAGCTGCTTTTGGAGGGGGTATTTTCCCTATTTTCAATAGGTCTTTTTGGGCATATGATTACATGTATTATTTTATGTGCACATTACTTCTTTTGTAGTTTTCTGCAGTTTTCTGCTGTTATATGGAGCCTTCTGATTCTGTCCCTAAGCCTACTTTTGTTAGCTGAGCCCTATGAACACTCTCCTACCAGTGTTTGCTAAATGTTTTAATGCATTCAGACCCATCTAATGCTACTCTTGCTTTTAAAGGTGCAACTGCTCCTGCTGTTTGTTCCTTACAGGGGAGTTTTTCAGATTTTGCTTCTGAAGTTAAGGACTTAATTTGCTACACATTAGCTAGAATGTTTGCATCTATGCCTCCTTCAAGTAAGTGTAATAAGTCAGTCCATAGTTTACCTTCTACCAGTTCTAAGCCTGCTGAGGTTTATGTTTCTGGTCATGAAACTGCTGAATCCTCAGAGGGAGGGGTTTTCTCTGATCATTGGTCTTCCTCTAATAATGAATCAGAGCCATCCTCTTTTTGTATTTAAAGTTGAACATATTTGTCAAGATTTTGCTTACTTTGGGCAAGATTACAATTAAAGCGATATTGTTCGCTTTAGGTGCACAAACGTGATTGCTGTGTTTTTTAATCTCAGATCCATATTACAAGTGGCAAGCAATTCAAATTATCACAAATTCATTTGCACAAACTTAGTTACTTTACGCTACCCATATTTTCTATGGGTAGCCTAGAGCGGTAATATGCGCTCGTATTAGAAGTTGAAGCTAGAAGTTAGAAATAAATTTACCTCTCAAACTTTTTAAACTCCCCTATTAACCCCTAAACCCTCACATGGTAAACTACCTCCCTACACTATTAAACCCTAAACCACCACAACCCCCACTGCAAAGTAAGCGTCCACACTTTTAACTTCTAAACCGGCACTCCACCCACATCGCACAGTGTCTGCACTACACTAACCCCTAAACCGCCAGCCCCCACAGCAAAATAACTCACATCTAAATCCCCTAAACTAACAACCTCTGTTAACCCAAAATAGACTAATCCTACCTTTATAAAAAGAACTAACTTCCTTTACAAAAATAAAATCTAACCTTACCTTTAAAAAAAAACAAAAAACTAAGATTACAATAAAAAAACAAACCCTAGCAATAAAAAAAACCTTACATTACAGTAAAAGAAACAACTAACATTACAGTTAAAAATAAATAAAAAACACAAACCTTACAAAAAATAAAACAACTCTAATCTTAAAAAAAACAAAAAACAAAAAAAAAACTACCACTTAACCCCAAGATCGTACAGAAGATGATGGCAGTGGCGCTCCATCTTCATCCCTGTGGTGGCGGCAGTGGTCCTTATCTTGCAACCTTGAACATGGAGGTCCTCTTCATGCGGTCACCAGCCACACACTAAAATTTTAATGTGAGGTACCCCTTTTATATTGGGGTACCACCCTTGTATTCCTAGTGGCTGATTTGCATGTTCAAATTCAAATAAGCCAATAGATTGAAAGCTTTTTTTATTGGCTGATTTGAATTTGAACATGCAAATTATTATGTCCAATGTTCCAAAAAATCCTGTAAATGCTTAGACCTTTCTTCAGTCAGTGTCAGATTTAGAATCAATGGGAGTGTTTTATTTCTTCCAATCAGCTTTATTAAGGTAACAAGAGAAATACAATTCGTATAATATGCTTGCTGATAACAATTTTGTAGTAATTTCTGAAAAAATAATTACAAATAGTGAAAGCAAAAATGAGAGAACAGTCCAGGAAGACATTCACATAGCGTGAGCATTGCTAGATTATACATCTTGGAAACATATACATTAATACACAAGGTAGTCTCGTTTTTAGATACCCATATTCCTCTAAGGTAAGGGTATGATATAATTGCTGCCTCCATTGAGTAATAGTCAAAGTTAGTGGGGTTTTTTACCAGTTACATGCTATGAGATGTTTTGTGCTATTGCTGGCCATAAAGATAAGTTTCTTTTAATAACTAGGCAGTTTTGTGGGAGCCTTTTTAAATAATCGTAAAGTGCGGTCCACTGGGAGTATAACCTCCTAATATTTTTATGTTTATTCTGCCACCAAGGTCCATAATGTTTTAAGATGTGGGCATTCCCACCAAATGTGAGACATATGACCTAAAGCAAGTTTACACCGCCAGCATCTGCCGCTGGCTGTCTTCTAGAGTTTATTGATTCTACAAGGTGTGAGGTACCATCGATGCAGAATTTTAATATTCAATTCTATATGTTTACTGGAAATTGAAACCTTAGGTTGGAAAAAATGTGGTTAATGTCATTTTGTGTTAATGATATATCTAGTTTACCTTGCCATCTTTCAATATAATAAGGATGTTGCCCTGGTAATCTTTGTTGTAACATATTGTAGATTAATGACATGGATCTCTGAATTGGGGTGTGGGATGTACAAAGTTTTTCAAAATTTGTCAATGGTCGGAGCAAATTCAGTTTATCAAGGTGTCTTTTGATATAGGAATGGAATTGGTGTAAATGGAACCAGTTTGTAAATATTTCCCAACCTTGATCTATTAAGTCACTCTGAGAGGGTAGCAGAGTTTCATTGCCCAGATGGTGTACTTGTAGAATTCTGTTGGTAGATTTAACCACTTCACCTATTTGACCCAACCCAGGTCTGAATTTGTCGTTATCTGTTTGTGGTGAGAATCTGGATGTTAAGTGTGGGTATTCTCGAAGCACTCTGTCCCAAACTGTATATGTCTCATTGATAATAATATTTTGTTTAGTGTCATGTGGTCTCTTAGTAGGTATTTGCCAGCAGAAGGCCCCGAGGTGTGAACTGTCAGTCAAATCATGTTCCAATCTAACCCACGTTTTATGTTCATAGTTTGTAAAACCAATCTGGGATCCTTTGTAGGAAAATTGCCTGTCTATTTCTAATCAAATTTGGGACGCCCAGGCCACCATTCTTTCGTGACAAGCACATAATATTTTTGTTTATAAGGGCTGGGTTATGATTCCAAATAAACTTGTGTATGTGTTTTTGAAGTTTCGTAAGGAAAGTAGGTGGTAAGGGGATTGGGAGAGTCTGTAATATATATAGGACTCTGGGCAATAAGTTAATTTTTAATATGGCCACCCAACCCAACCATGAAGTTTTTTTTAGATCTCCATTAGGACATGTCTGCGATCATATTCTTTTGATGAGGTATATAATTTGCTTCAAATATATCAGATAAGGCAGGGGTAAGGTACTGTATATCCCCAAATATTTAAGGGGATTTTTTTTCATGGGTTTGAACAGTGCAAATGTTTTTAAGACTCTGTATTTGTTATGTAGAAAAGTTCATTGTTAACATTTCAGATTCTGAATCATTAACTAAAAAGTTGGAAACCCCATTAAATTTTTCTAACTCTGACATAATTATTGGAATGGAGTCTATTGGGTTAGATACGAATAGTAAGATGTCATCTGCATAGAGGAAGGTTTTGTGAGTAGTACTACCAATAATGATCCCTTCTATGGACTTTTGACCCCCTAATGGTTGTGGCAAAGGCTTCTGCCATGCATGCAAATAGGAGAGGGGACAGAGGGCAGCCCTGTCTAGTACTATTTGCAATTTGGAACATCCCTGATAAAGTGTTATTGACTCGTACTTTGGCTGACGGAGTTGTGTACAAAGTAAATATTTTTTAGATAAAGTTCTGACCCATTTGAAATCTATGGAGAACTGCCCTGAGAAAAAGCCAGCATACTCAATTGAACGTTTTTTCTGCGTCGGATGATATAATCACTGTTGGGGTTTTTGTGTATGAAGCGTGGTTTATAAGGTGTAGTGCTCAGACTGTATTGTCTTTTGTGTCCGTCAAATATATAAAGCCTACCTGATCTTTGTTAATTATGCCTGGCATCATGCCGCTGAGTCTATTTGCAAAGAGTTTGGCTTATAGCTTAACATCTGTATTTAACAGAGAGATAGGTCTGAAGTTCTCAACTCTATCCGCTTTCTTGCCTACTTTCGGGAGGATAATGATATGTGCTTCTAGGGCTTAATTGAAGAAGGGAGTTGATGTTGATAAACTAATGAATAAGCTTAACATATGAGGAAGTAAGATATGTGAATATTTTTTATAGTAATATTTTGTGAACCCATCGGGCCCAGGGGCCTTATTTAGGGGGAGGTTTTTAATAACATCAGCTATCTCTTCTACACTAAATGGGCAATTAAGTTTATCTCTTTGTGTGTCATCTAGTGTGGGAAGGGAGAGGTTTGTTAGATATTGTTCTATTTTCTGCAATTTGGAATCTCTAGGACCGGTATGAGTTGTTAGGGGCTTGTCTGACAAGTTTTATATAATGATTTGTAGTACTTTCTAAAGGCTTCAGCAATACCTTCAGTGGTGTAATGTGATTTATTTTAGTGATTTTTAATATGTAAAATAAAAGATTTGTGAATTCTACGCTTTAGTTTTCTGGCAAATATTGAACTAGATTTATTGTCTCCCTCATAGTATTGCTGTTGAAGTTTTAGCGCTATCGTCTTATTATCCTTGTCTATCAGGGATGAAATGATTTGCCTATATACTTCAATTTCCATGGCTATAGTCTCGTTTGCAGGATCTATTTTATGCAGGTTTTCTAGTTCAGTTAATTTATTAAGGGAATTGTTAAAATATGTTCTATGTTGTTTTTTCATATACGCTTTTATACCTATTAGTTTTCCCCTAATCGCACTCTTATGAGCATCCCATAATAATCTGTAGTCTGTTGTGTTGACTGAGTTATGGGTGAAATACTCAGTAATGGATTTTTTTACCCGCTGGGATGATAATACATCATCCAACAAGTTGTCATCCAATCGCCAAATGTATGAAGAATTTGCCATATTGTTCTATTTTAGTTTACAGGTTATCATCGAGTGGTCTGACCAAATTCATGGATGGATAATGATATCTAGGACCCGGGCTAAATTGGTATCATCTAACATTACATAATCTATGCGGGAATATCTAGAGTGTGGATAGGAGTAAAATGTGTAATTGCACTCTTCTGTGTGATGCATTCTCCACACATCATGAACCGCTAAATCCCTAAGGTGCTTGCATACATTATTTATTATTCTATGGGGCACTGATGATGTTTGTTTTGAATTGTCGAGTTGGGGATTTAAAGTAAGATTAAAGTCCCCCCCCCCTATTAAAAGTGAGCCCTTGGAAACTTCTAAAAACTTCTAAAAACTTGTTGGTTACATTTTTGAAAAAAAAGATATCTTGTTTAGTATTAGGAGCATAGATATTAACCATCATTACTAATGTATTATATAATTTCCCTATGATAATTAAGGAATGGCCTGTTTTATCTGCAATTTTATTAATCAGTTGAAAAGGGATATTTATTTTGATTAAAATACCCACTCTATTGGTTTTGATACAATACTGTTCCAAATTTATATTGGAAGGTCTTGGGTTCCTTCCCTTGTAGAAAACGAGTTTCCTGTAAAAATATTAAGTCAGCCTTTTTATCTGCAAAGTCTTTCTGAGCTGTAGACCTTTTATTGGGATTGTTAAGCCCTTTAGCATTAATTGTTAACAAATATAAATTACCCTGCGTCATCTCAAAGTGTAAGTTAACTTATAAATCATATGTATGAAGTGTGCGGATCTAACGTACCTATAGATTATTTCTTTGTGAATGTCTGTCCTCTCATTATTAACTGTCTTCCAATAATGAATAAATGTAAACCAAGTAACAACAATTAACAATAAATATGAATAACACATAAACATTCTTTTGAATGAGAAAGAAAGGCCTGCTAGCCGGTACCCTTCTCCCCAACAGAAAAAAGCATACTTAGGAACACTCATGAAACACATCAACAAAGTCATGGTATAAATTAACTAATCTATGGGTTTGTGATGTGGAAGTTTTAAACTAGAAATGTTTTTGGGACTTTTGATATCATAGTCTCTATAATATTACTTAAAGCTATAGGTTTACTGATATATATAGCAATACAATGTCTCTCAACATTTTGAAGATCTCACCCAGTACTGCAACATCCCAGCTGCTCAAGTCGTAGTTTGGGATGTGGAAGTAATGGTTTGCGGTGTCGTTTTGTTCTTCCTTTTACATGGAGGGACTTTTTGCCATCTTTGGAGTTGGTCTTAAGCAGGACCCGTAGTTGCCCAGTCTGTGTTGTGTTGCATCTTCTGAATCTACAGGTGCTTTAATGGTGATATTTAGACCTTTAGCCAACTGGTCCAGATCTTGCAAATGTAAATGGCTCCTTCATGGGTAGTATGCAAGCTAAAGGGGAAGACCCATCTGTATCTGATGTTTTTCTCTTGTAGGATTGATGTGATGAATCTCACTTCTTTTCTGCACAGTAGTTGGACTGAGATCTTAGAATATTTGAATCTGATGATCAAGGTATGTGATTTTCTGTAGGTTTCTTGCCGTTTGCAAAATTTTCTGAACTGAAGGAATTTCAAAATAACATCCCTTGGAGGCGCTGCTGGTGATGTCAGAGGTCTTAATGCTCTGTGAGCTCTTTCTAGTTTGAGCTCAGCCATATTGGGGTCAGATTGTAAATGCTTGAAAAGACCTTGGAGCTAGTCAGGCAGATCAGTGTTTTGTATAGACTCTGGGATCCCTCTGAGCCTCAGGTTATTGCGGCGACCCCTGTTATCCAGATCCTCTAACCTGTCTTGCAATGCGTCAAGTTTAGATTCCTGAATATTAGCTTGTGTAGAGATATTGTCGATCATGGTATTGACGGAGTCTTGTGTTTCCTCCACATATTAGTTACTGTTATATACAGTTGTCATAAGGTTTGTTCAGAAAATTGTTATTAATAGTTTTAGCTTTTCGGTTAAGACGGAAAACTTATTAGGGCGCTAGCAGAGGAGCTATGGGATCCTCGTTTTAATAGTATAGTGGAAACATTCCAAATATTCATAGCACCAACACTGTTAGTCTCATGCTACCAAATAATCTGAAATAGTCTTAGGACCACAAGTCCGCTTTAATTTAAAAATTTAAATGCTTTAATTGCTAATAGTGTTTTTCTAAACGGACCGTTACTGTATCTTTCAAGTACAGCTTGGGCATTTGATCGAATAAAGATCTATTATTCTCTAAATATACTTGAATTCTTATATTATTTGTACTAACTGCAATATACATAACTTTTGATATTCAGAACCAGTAACTACCAATTGATACACTAGTATCATAATATATGTTACATAAAAGACATTAATATCTTGTATTGGCAGACATTGTTTTGAGTACTACCGTTGCAATATTAATGTGGATACTAACACTCATTCGTGAACATCAGATTCCCTACGTTATAATGAATAAAGTTGGCAACTATGCCACTTAATATATTCCTTTCTATATGTCCATAGGGAAACCACACTATATAGTACTTTGTCCTAATATTATTATTCAATAGTCACCACTTACGAGTGGGATGTTACATATGGTATATATATTATATAGATCTATTTGGACAACCATACAATATCAATCTGTTGCAATTATATACCCATTCATGGAAACTCCACTTTAAGAATCACTTCTATTTTGACACCTATATGATGTGGCAGAATTTTGAAGGACTAGAATTATCATTAATCTTTTCACACTCATTGTGACATTCCACATTTATCATCTTGATTGAGTATTTGGACCACCATTTTTGGGTCCACTAGTATCCTATTGGTGCTTCATTTATGTACTTCCACTATTTGTTTTTAATTGTGTGTTTTCCCCATTTTTATTATTGATTAACAAAAGTTACTTTTTAATTACTTTTTTGTGTTCCCACAATTCTGGGACATTCATGTGTCCTCATAAGTCTTTAACACAAGCCATATGGCTTAGACTGCGCTCATAAATATAGAGACAGATCTCTTATTTTTAGTGGTTCAAATGGTAAGGAGTGCTATTTATACACTTTTGTAGCTGGATTATCTACTACTATTTTGCTCTATTTGTTCAGTATACAGCACCCACCCCCAAAACATACTCAAATTATTACTATTCTCAATTGGGTCACCATAGAGTAGCGCCATTCTCTATCTCTTCCCTATTTACCATAGTATCCATAAAGTTGGAGAGCGTGGGGCGACAAATCTGGAAAGATCTTAAGTTTCTCAAATTTGGATTTAAAACCCCTCTGTTAACAGCTCTTAGTAACTTTTCTCTAAATGCAAAATAGTGAAGTCGCACTATTACATCTCTAGAGTTAGCTGCTGCTACGGATCTAGGCCTATTGGCTCTATGCACTCTATCCATAAAACACTCATTATCTATCACATGTCCCAGCGCTTCAGTGAACAATTATTTCAGGTAATTGTTCAAATCCTGTAGTAGCACTGTTTCTGGTATTTCTCTCAACCTAATATTGTTCCTCCTCGACCTGTCTGCTAGATTAGCTAAATTTGTTTCAAGTGAGGAAATTTGATAAAGATTCAGAATAAGACAACCGTTTGTTGTCTTGTTTATGCTCTAAAACGTCTTTATGCTCCCCAATTGAGGCAATGTCTCTTCAATTCTGCTTTGGATCTATCAAATCTTCCTGTTAGGCATTTATGATGTAGTGCTGCCATAGATGTTATACCTTCTAGTAAACCAGTAGCCAGAATTCCTAATGAGTAAAAATTGAGAGAAGATGGCAGTATTATAGATTGGTTGGAAGCATCTGGAGTACTATTAGAGTCAGAACACTTATCATCTGACATTCTCTGTGCTGTGGATTGCAATGGGTGAAAATTATTTTTCGGAGCTTGAGCCATGCTGGCAAAAATTTGAGTTTATGTTTGTAGTTAAATAAAGATGGGCTGTCAAGTCAGTAATTCTTAGGTTATAGGTGGTCCTAGATCCGTTGAGGATGTCCTTGCTATGTGCTGCACATGTTAATATTATATAGCCAAGGGGGAGACCTAAAAAAAATAATAATACTGTGGCATAAATACTGCTGTAATCTCAAATATATCTGGGGTAAATGAGGCAGATGAGCATTTGTCTTAAAACTTAGTTAGTTGAAGGTAGGTACAGGGGGTTGCTCTCTAAGAATATCAATTATAATCTTGTGATTGAGACAAAATAGGCTCTCTATGGGGGGGGATATATCTAGGATGAGTATAAGGGTAAGGCATTGTGAGTATACCCACTAGGGGTGAGAACATAAGGAACAGGGAGATTGGCCCTCTATAGTATGGGAAAAACTGTTGTAATATTAAACAGTATTATTCTTTCTTTTTGCCTTCACTCTTATCTCTCTTCAAAACTGCCTTAAAAACAGCTGCAGATACCGCACAATCACTAAGTAGGTCTGTTTGAAATCCATTAATCACAAGATAACGCTATAGGCTGATGTCAGTATAAATAGGGGACAGCACAATAATCGGAAAACAGCAGTCACTGGTATTACTTACTTTACAATGAATTTTGTAAAAGACACTCACTCGAATGAGTGCAATAAGTTTCTTGAAATGTCTCTCTTTAGAATTGATGTCCTTAAGTTTAAGTTCAGGGGAGGATCAGGTAACAAAAATGGCAATTAACGTTGCAGCTGAGATTAAAACTATGTGCGGAATCACTCACCCTCACTGTACAAAGGAGGTCCTCCGATTATCTATCTTGTATCAATCCAGTAACTGTATCTACTGGTGATGATCCGGTCTCTAGCTGCTACAAGGCCCCTACATGGATTCACTCACCAGACCTCAAACCACCGCTCTCCTTAATTCGAGCTGTGGCAAAAATCACAGTCTCAGCAGTCATGCAAGTTATCAAGATCGCTGTCCCTTAAGATCGTTGTCTGTCACCTCTACTCCGAGTGTACCACAGGTATTTGAGCGGTGAGCTTCTCTCCGGCTTGGGTTTCAATACTGCTCCCAGTAAAATATTCACAAAGCCTTTGGTGATCTAAGGGCTTCTTAATAGCGCCTCTTTGGTAGCAGAAAATGTATAGTTTTATAAAACTTTGCCTTTTTTTTTAAAGGAATTTCCTTGTCTCAAAAGGAACAGGGTTCTGGTATGACTGTTTGCCCCACAAATGTTAAGTAATTAATAATTAATCTATTAAGCGGACATGCTGATAGCTTAAGTTGTATTTGGCTTTTTAGCAGCTGTTGTTTCTTTCTTAAGACACGGCGAGTCCACAGATCATCAATTACTGTTGGGGAATATCACTCCTGGTTAGCAGGAGGAGGCAAAGAGCACCACAGCAAAGCTGTTAAGTATCACTTCCCTTCCCACAACCCCCAGTCATTCTCTTTGCCTGCGGTGCAAGGAGAAGGTGAAGTTTTCGGTGTCTGAAAAGAAGTTTACTTCAATCAAGATTTTATTATTTTAAAGCAGAGTAGGTTTGCTCTGAACGTTCCTTGGGTCTAGCCATACCCCATGTCAGTCTCTTCAGTGGTGGCTTTTAAGCAGTTGGGAACTTGTGAGGTACAATCCTCACTGCGTTTTCTCAACAGATTTGCTGCCCTATTCAGAAAGCCTGAGTAAGTTTACTCGGATCTTTCTTTCTCCACAG
>CAJPDP010194047.1:0-12862 GCA_905336975.1 Bombina variegata variegata | reverse complement strand
TTAAACAGATAGCCCACAGGCGCCACCCGCACCCTCACTTATACTATAGTAAAACCAATGCATGCAAACAGCTGTGATAAACCCCTTTTCGCGCACATGTACCTCGTAATCTGGCCCTTTGTAATTACAAGACTTTCCTTGTATTGTAGTAAGTTAACAAACTAGAAAAACTTGAAATCTTCTGAATTCATTAACATATTTTTGCTGCAACTGTTTTTCAATTGCCAAACTCCTCCCACTACTTGCTTTATTTGGGGAGCCAATCATGACATATTAGTGGAGTAGACACATCTTGTGATTTTTGTTGTTGCTAAATTGTCCTTGAAACAGATATGTAGCAAGGTTCAATGTTAGACTTGTTAAATGGGTACTTATGATTCTATTAGAGGTGTGCATTTGTTTAATTATATCTGAATGAATACACCAATGAAATTTAAAGAAAACAAAAAAATACTAGTGGGATTACTCCTGCAACTAAAATACCGATATCGGTAAATGGAAAAAAGTGTCGGAGAAGATTTGAAGGTCAGCCGGAAAAACTGCGCAATGGCATACAGACGCCTACTGGGCACTAACCATAATAAACTCACAGCCTCAGCAAACCCAGCGATCAACTCCTACTGCTTGGGAATAAAGGGTGTGAGAAACAGAGGAGGTCAGGAAATTGCCCTAGAGACAGCACCTCTCTCGGAGCTAAGGTAGGCCGCATTCGCAAAATAAAATTTCAGTCAAAATGGCACCGGCCGGGGAAAAAAACTTCAATTTTCTTCAATAATCCCAAATATACCTAGCTTCCTTCAAAAAGCTCATGGAGGGAAATATATTTATGCTAATAAAAGTGGATAATCGCCTAGAAAACACAAACATATGAAGAGGGTACTGAAATGAAGATGCATTTAGAAGCTATTGATTTATAAGGGAAATAACATGCAGCATTAATATAAAACAGGAGGGCTAACATGGAATCCAACAATTTATTAATAAAAAAGGGACTTGAAGAATTGTGCAATAAGTACTAACTGATAGTGAAAAGCTAATGTGAGAACGACTTAATATTTATAAAACAGCTAAAGGCACTAATAAGAGACATAAACACTGAGTAGCGCTGAACATTCCCAAGCTACATTTACAGTCCCATTATAAGGCTGACCAGGGGAAACCATAAATTCAGTGAACTGAGGTTGTTCAAGGTGCTTAGTCTAACTCCATAGCCGGAAGGACGCTGAAGCCTCAAAGAGAGATTAATCTACCTCTGGGGCCCAATCATAATAATAGGAAGGATACCATTAAGTACCAGCTATAGCCTCTATAACTTTTTTCAATATCATAAGGAGAGAACTCACATCCTATAAAATAGGACAGAACTGTAAACTATAAACATACAGGATCTGATTGAAAATGTCCTCCAGAAAATCTGTAAAAGGAGACAAGCCCTCCAGGTTGACTAACATGACATCACTTAAGATCTCTGGTTTCTAAACAGGACATCACAGCCAACTTTTAAAAAGTTGTGGAACAAAATAGATAGTTTGCACACAGCTGTAACCAACAGTCTCTCTGAAATCAAAACAGAAATGGCTGATTTAGGAGGTAGAATCGACTCCTTGGAAGAGCATAATGACACCCTCACAGAAGATCTTAATGAAGTATCTCAAACAGTTGTCACACAACAACAATTACTAACAGAGATGCAAGAGAAACTTGAAGACTTAGAGAATAGGAGCAGGAGGAACAATATTAGACTGAACAGAGTACCAGAGTCTATCTCACATAAAGACCTTCTCTCCAATGTAGCTCAACTATTCCATCATATGACAAAAGAACCAGATAATAATACCATGGGGATCGAAAGGGCACACAGATCTCTCAAGCCTAAACTCAAGGAGGGCATGCCTCCTAGAGATGTGATAATAAAAATGGTGCTTTTCCAGGATAAAGAAAAAAATCCTTCAAACAGCAAGAAATAATCCTACACTTAAGTTCCAAGGTAATGTCATCCAGTTTTTTAGATCTCAGCCTTAGAACTTTACAACGCAGAAGCTCTCTAAGACCACTAACGACGATACTACGAAAACATCAAATACAATACAAAAGGGGTTTTCCATTTGCTCTTTTCATCAACAAAGACTCCAAAACAATTACCATTAGAGAATCAGAAGATTTACCAGAGGTATGTAAAATATTAGGTTTGGAAGCACCAATACTACCACCAGCAGCCTCGGCATCAACCTCTCCTCACCCTCCAAAACAAACTCCACAATCTACAGCCACCAAATGGGCCAGGGTTAACCACAAGAGACAAAAGACCTGAGAACTTTGACGTGTAATGTCCATGACAATCCCGCTATTATTACCTACGGTCCAACAACCATCATGCGAGACTAACCTGGAAGTCTCAAAATCATTACTGGTATCCTTTCATTGTTTTGAGATTGTAATAATGTGTTATCCTATATTTAGTCTATTTACTATCTGTTTTGATACAACTCTGTGTTGGCTTAAAACTGATGGGATAATCTAAGAGTTATTATCCTCTACATGTTACTGCATGATTTTTCCCATAGAAACAGTTATCTATAGAAATCATTGCTATGTGTTGCTGTTGCGACACCTTCTAACCTGTAATTTTTTGTTAAAATGTTAATTAGAAAACCCAAAAGTCCGGTTTTTTCTTTTTTTTTCTTTGTTTAGTTTAAAAGACAAGTTATTATGTACATTACATATTATGTTCAATGTTGCCAGGACTCAGGGATGCTCATCACTAAATGATAGCGATACACTACTCCACAATGATACACAATTCCATCATACTAAGTCTTATACACAAATAACATGGACCACTCAATAATCTCACCTAATAACAACAGAAATGACTTCTAACATACACATAATTTCTCATAACGTTAGGTGCTTAAATACTGATGTCAAGCATAGAACAGCTATGACAGAATACTCAACACTCAGGGCAAATCTCTTATTCCTTCAGGAATCCCATTTTGTTATTGGGCCAGATAATTCACTAAACACTACCATGCAACAGCAACCACTAAAAAAAGAGGTGTCTCTATTCTCATCCACTCCTCAGTCAATTTCACACATGAAGCCACAATAGCAGATGGGGAGGGCAGATATCTCATAGTAAGGGGCCAACTAGACAATGCAGACACAACTCTGTAATGTTTATGCAACCAATGAAAATCAGCACATATTTTTTGAGCATATCGCACAACTGTTAACTCAATGGTCACAAACCAAAATCATAATATCTGGAGATTTCAATATAACTATATCCCCGATAAAAGCAATAAATAACCAAACCCTTTCTAATAAAGCCCAATGACATAACCGATTCATCAAATCAATCCAAGATTCCCTGACATCCCACTCCCTGATAGACACCTGGGTTAAAATAAACGGCACTACAACAGATACAACACACTATTCTCCCGCACATAAATCATACATTAGACTGGACTACATATACTCTAGCCAAATTCTATATCCAGTCCTCGACTCATCCTCCATCCACACATGTGTATGATCAGACCACTCTATAATTTCTCTTCAACTGAAGGGAATCTGTGACTACAACACAACAGAACTAGATCTTGGACATACGATCCAACACCCCAAAAGACCTACAACAAGACACTACAAGAACTGAACGGAATATTGGAACATAAATTTGGACTCTACCATCAATCCAATAAATACATACATGGGCAGCTCATAAGTTAGTTACGAGAGGACTACTCATTCAAGAAAAATCACTCCACATCAAACACATAAAAAAACAACTAGCCCAACTCTATAAAGAAATAGGTAATCTAGAGTGACAACATTGACTTACCCAATGAAACTCAACTCTACACACACTACAAACAAAAAAGAATGCATTAGCTAAACTATTGAGTTCAGAAGCAATTAGAGCCATATTAAAGCTAAAATTCCAATACTTTATTTATGTCAATAAACCTGGTAAATATCTAGCACACAAAATTAGAGAGAGATGCAGAGCCTCATCCATCCCATGCATAGAGAAAACAGATGGTTCACCTACATCCTACCCACAAACAATTGTAAACACTTTTGCAGAATATAATACAAAATACTTTTGCAGAATACTACAGGAAATTATATGATGGGAAAAAGGTAAATTATACCTCTGAAGTAGAAAATGCCACAAGAAATTTTTTGAGAGCTTCCCCATTAGAAACTATATCTGAGGAAGACAAAAAAAACCTTAATGCCCCCATAACAAAACTAGAAGTGATACTTGCCATTAAGAATCTTAAACCAGAGAAAGCTGCTGGCCCAGACGGGTTCCCTGGGGAATACTATAAATTATTCAAAACTAGCCTCATCCCTCACCTGACCAAATTTTGTAATTATATCATAGAGGGACACTCGATTACTCCCGATTTACTCCAAGACAGAATTGTGGTTATACCTAAGCCGGGCAAGGATACCAAAAAATGCTCCAATTATCGCCAAATCTCCCCCATTAATCAGGACTTTAATATATCCACTAAAATTTTAGCCAGTAGACTCAAACATATACTACCCGGCCTGGTTCATTTGGACCAGCTAGGTTTTATCAAAGACAGAGAGGCCCCAGACAATATCAGGCACCTGATAAACATTATACACTATTTGAAAGAGACAAAAACACCTTCTCTGCTTCTCTCGTTGGATGCAGAGAGTTTGATAGAGTGGATATGCAGTATATGTTGTCAACACTGTCCCTTATGAACTTTGAAGGCCCATTAATTACAGCTCTTAAGGCAAAATATGCATCCCCAACAGCACAAGTATCGTCGGCAGGTTACAAATCAAAAATTATCCCAAAATTGAATAGTACAAGACAGGGCTGCCCACTATCTTCCCTTTTGTTTGCGCTTTGCATTGGACCCCTAGCAGCAAATATTAGATCCATATATAAATACATATTCAATAAATATTAGATGTGTATTAAACGCTTCCTCTAGTGGATAATAAAGATATAATAGCTGCACTCATTTTATTATATCACATAGATCAGGCCCCTTTTGAGCATTGTTTTTTCTCATAATTCACCTAGAGGACTGGAGTGAAGAAAGGTGATGGACTTAAGAGCTACGACTGGACCATTGTTATCCTGCTCCTTTCACCATCAGAAAAAAGGCAGACATACTTTTTGCACATAAAGGTTGAGATAGAACTCAAGAATAAAACATCCCCAATACTTTTGCACTTAGTAACTGATTTGGGCTAAAATAAAAGGGATGACAAGCAGATACAGCTCACATCATCGCTGCTAGGAGACTAAATAGAATGGAGCGATCCAATAAGTCTCAAATATAATGGGAACTAAAATGAATTCCTACTTTAAGACAATTGATTCTGTGGCGACTGATAAAGAACTGCATTCTGACCTGCCATCACCAGGAGACATATCCCCAGGTGATAATTGCCCCCTCACTAGGGCAGACCTCCGTTTCCTTCACACAAAAGTGGACTTTGCATCCTTAATAACACAGGTGGGTCAAATGATAAAAGAAGGGATCTCAGAAGTTAAGAGGGATGTCTCTTTGTGTTAGGAAACAGAGTAATAGAATTGGAGGAGGGAGCAGAAGAGCTAATGAATACCACAGACTCCCTTACACAACAAATCATACAACAAAATATGTCAATAGCTCAGACCCAAATAGAAGATCTGGACAATAGGCGTCGCAGACAAAATTTAAGAATACGGGGCATACCATAATCTGTTTTGCCAGGTCAACTACTACAATACTTACAAGATCTGTTCAAGTTTCTGCTGGAGGATCAAGCTCCACAAAATATCTCACTGGACAGAGCGCATAGGGCCTTACGACCTAAGTCAACAGATTCAGCCCCGCCTAGGGATGTTATCCTAAAATGCCACAAGTTCCAAGAAAAAGAGCAAATCATGGTGGCAGCCAGAAAGAAAAGTCCTCTTACATTTCAAAGCTTCTCAATCCAAATCTATGTGGATCTTAGCCCCCTTACCCTCTTTAAACGAAAAGAGGCAAGATTCTTGACCTTACACTTAAAGGACCTGGGAATACCCTATCGTTGAGGATTCCCCTTCTGTATTAGAGTGGTTAAAGAGGGTCGTCAAATAATCTATAAAGAACCAGAAGACATTGAGGAGTTCTGCAAACAGTTGAACATCCCCAAACCTTCGCTGCCTAAGCTCTCAGACACACAGCCGCACCCTTCGGATTGGAGTCTCCCTCCTAAGCCCAAAAGACCACCTTGGCAGACAGTTTCCTAGAAAAGAAAGAATAGACTGGACACCACGGTGTCTGATCCTTCAACCATTGTGGATCCTACATGATGTTCTACAAATTTCCAGCAAGAGACAATTTATCTTCAGTTCTTTATGCCATCAATCAAGACAACAGAACACTATTTGAGTCAATATGCTTTGCAACTGACTGTGGTCTCGGTAGAGATCTGACAACTGGAAGTGGGGAACTATCTCAGCTTGTTCCCCCTGATTCCCCATAAGCTTATGGAGAATCCTTTGTCACTCAAGAAGTTCTAGTTTTTGTTATTTTCATGTTGTGATTAAGGTTTGGTTTATACATGTAATGATGGTTAATTGTTCTCTACTTCATAGATTTGATGGCCCAGTCGGGCAATGCTATATATTCCCTTCTCTTTCTTATCCCCCTTCTTCTCTTACCCTCTTTACCTCTTTGACTCAGAGGAAGTCGAAGTTGCTGCAACTGCTATCAGCGACACTTATCCAGGTAAGAAGCCTTATGGCGGATACACCACATATAATCATACATTTTTACAAGCTACATAGCGTATCCATTTATGACATCACTTTCCATGGCTAACCGTAAGATTATTATTATCTCCCAAAACGCCAAAGGGTTAAACTCCCCAAACAAACATTCGGTGGCTCTGAATTGGTTCTGTAGACAGAAAGGAGATGTGGTCATGTTGCAATAGACTCACTTTGCACACTCCCTAGAATCGAAACTATACAATAGAGAATACCCAACAGGTTATTTTAATTCAACTACCCAGACACGGTGCGGAGTTGGCATTTTTTTTTAACAAAAACATGCACTTACAACTTATAAAAGAAGTAAAAGACACTGAAGGAAGACTACTCATATAAGTGGGACTTTTATTTCATAGACCTGTAACTATTGTAAATATTTATGCCCCCAATAGAAAACATACTTCCTTTATCAAAAAAGCAACGGAACTTATTCAGGAACACAGAAAGGGGATTTTAATCATGGGAGGAGACTTTAACGCTGCTATGGTCCCCACATTGGACATATCATCCCCCAGGCCACTACACCCTTAAGGATGAAGAACACGATATACAAATGCATTAAACAAATAGGGATAGTAGACACATGGCATACACAACATCCACAACAAAAGAACTATACATTCTACTCATATCCTTGGTCTACATATTCACGTATAGACTACCTATTTCTTGACCAAGCCAGTTTATCACTTCTCCTGCAATCAGACATTGGACAGGTTGCATGGTCAGACCACGCCATGATATCATTATCTATGGAATGGCCTAATACCCCTGTAACACCGTACCAGTGGAGACTTGATGACTCATTAATACATGACCCTACTAATATACACGCAATCTTGACACTACTGAAAGAATACTTTAGTTTTAACTCAACCCCAACTATATCACCACACACTCTCTGGGAGGCACACAAAGTGGTACTCAGAGGAGAACTTATTAAATTAAAAGCTACCCGATCTAAGATAAACAGAATGCAAACACAATCACTAATACAAATCATCCAGAATCTGGAAATCAGACATAAAAACAACCCCCGAGACCTGACAACTCTCAAACAATTGACTACCACCAGATGAGAACTTAACATATTACGTCAGAAAGAAGCCCAAAGAAAAGCTCTCCTACTTAGGAAGACCTTCTTCTGTGAAGGCAACAAAGCAGGATCAGTACTCGCCAAAGCACTCAAGCGAAAAGCTCAATCCACGCGTATACACAATATACAAACATCCAATCACATAGATGTTCAAGATAACAAACGAATAGCAGACACCTTTAGCAACTACTATAGTAAATTATACAATTTACCTGACACTACCACACCCCATTCAACCAATGTCATAAAAAACTATATCACTGCGGCAAATTTACTGCAGATAGACAAAAACCAAAGTAGACGGGATGGAGGATCCTATAACTCTACTCGAAGTTTTGAAAGTTATTAAATCACTCCCTAATGGGAAGAGCCCCGGCCCTGATGGGTTTACGAATAACTATTACTAGACCTTCAGAGAAATTCTAGCTCCCCATCTCCTGTCATCACTCCGATCAATAGATTGTGATAATCCCTTCTCCACCACTTCCCTAGAGGCACATATATCTGTGATTCTGAAAGAAGGGAAACCGCCAACTGACGTTAAATGCTATAGACCAATTTCCCTATTAAATTCGGATCTTAAGATATTAGGTAAAATCCTACCCAATAGACTACAAAAATTTTTAGGGGACATTATCCATACAGACCAAGTTGGTTTTATCCCGAAGAGAGAGGCAAGGGACAATACCATTCGAGCTATCACTCTTAATTCACATGCACATTATTCCCATCAAAAAGCAATTTTTATAACAACAGATGCAGAAAAAGCCTTTGATCGGGTAAATTGGAAATTTCTTCGCCACACATTACAGGGATTCGGATTTGGCCCAAACATGGTGAAATTTATTTTTAGTCTATATTCCAAACCCTCAGCGAAAGTTAGAGCCAACGGGACACTGTCAGCCCCTTTTGTCATTAGCAATGGCACACGCCAGGGATGTCCGCTTTCCCCCGCCTTGTTTGCCCTAGTAATGGAGGTTATGGCCTCACATATTAGACAAAACAATGAAATAAAAGGTATCATGATCGGCCCCCACAATTGTAAAATATCCCTTTATGCAGACGATGTGCTGTTCACAATTACATCCCCCAAGACTTCCATACCGGAAGTGATCAGGGAATTGCAGATCTTTGGGCTGCATTCCAACTTTCTCATTAATATGCAGAAATCAGAGATGCTAAATGTCACCCTCCCCAAAAATGAGTTTACTTCAATAAAAGATTTGTGCCCCTAAAATAGCAAGAAACCTCAATTAAATACCTGGACACTCACATAACACAGTCCAACTCCTCACTCTTTAAACAAAATTGCATCCCCTTACTCAAGAAAATTCAAGAGGACCTCAAAAGATGGAGCAGTAAACCCCTTACGTGGTGGGGTCGTATCCACTCCATTAAGATGACCACATTGCCCCAGATATTATACCTCTTACAGGCTATGTCCTATAAAGATTCCCAATTGGTATCTGGATCAACTACAGTCATCTATAAATAGTTTCATTTGGAGTAAAAACAAACCAAGAGTTAATAAGAGTACGCTATACCGCTCCAACAGGGATGGAGGACTTGGTCTCCCAGATATCTGATGATGCTTCAAAGAATGTTAGATTGGCATGGAGCAAATGAAACAAAAGCCTGGGTAACCCTTAATTTTCATCTTCTGAGAGTGCCAAGTGCGGGTTCCCTGTGTCGGGTACCCAAAGATCATAGGCCGACTCACTGCAATCACCTTGACTTACACAAACATTTATTTGACTTGTATCCTCTGACAGAGGTATATCAACAGTATGCTCCCCTATGTTTCCGATACCCTATAACTCTGAACTATAGGGGGGTATTGATAGTATCTATGAGAGGTCCTCAGAGTGGGGTTTTTCTATACCTCTAACTAAATTGTCAGAGAACGGGAACATCTTAACCAGAGACAAACTTATAACCATAACAGGTCCGAGATTCTCTTCTTGGATTAAGCTTGCTCAACTGAACCACTTCCTGGTTTCTTCACCACACAAATCGCAACTCCTTAGACCACTTCTCCCAATCGAGGTGATTTTCCTGAGAGCTGGACCGGTCAAGCACACTTTGTCCATAGCTCATAAACTACTGCAACGCAAAAACTCTCTGACGCTCCCCTCTTACACCGAAAGGTGGCAAATAGAATTAGAAACCTGACGATACAAAATCATGGCATAGGATATTCAATAAAACGCGGAAATCATTGGTCTCCCCACAGATATTGGAACTGAACCATAAAATATTGACAAGATGGTACCTCACTTCAGTGAGGCTAAATACTATATATCGGGATGCATCGCGTAGATGTTGGAAAGACTGTGGGGGAACGGAAACTATACTACACATATGGTGGGACTGCCCTCTGCTCCAGATTTTATGGAAAGATATTGAAACTCACTTTAGACAAATCCTCAACACAGAATTTACACTTACCCCACAAATAGCTTTACTTAACGATACCCCTGATTTTCACAGTCCACTTAGATCACATCTCCTACAAATTGGCCTAAATGGAGCACATTCAGTAATAGCGAGATCTTGGAAATCTAAAATAATCCCGTCCAAACAAACATGAATAGACAGAATGACAGACTTGACAGTGTGCAGTATTGAGTGACTACCTCAGCATAATACAAGCTGCTTCTTGACTCTATTTGGTTACCACTTTCCCTCTTTCCTTATCCCTGACATGATCCTCCTTAATTTCTTTGCTTCCCCTCCCTTTACGCTTCTTCTCCTCTCTCATTCTCTTACCTCTTTTATCTAACATTTTGATTCTCAGTTCTAGAAATTTAACTGTTTTACAAGTTATATTTGAATTTTATATTGAATCCATACATCGATTATTGCTGAAATGGACAATTGGACCTGCATATGAGTACATGGACTCACCCTTATAGATTCATTCTGTTATTGTTGCTAGCTGAATTGTATTTTCCCATGTATCAGAATATGATAAATGTCTCTATCTGTTCCATGCAGATTTTCAATAAAAATCAACAAAATAAAAAAAATACAAAAAGCTGAATATAAATTGACCCTCTTCGCAGATCACATTCTGCTCACAATTACCAAACCACTTATATCTCTCCCTAACTTATATGATATGCTAAAAAAATTCTCTTCAATTTCGGGTTACAAAATAAATTTAGATAAATGTGAAATTCTACCCATAGAAATCCCCCCTCACACAAAAAAAGCAATAGAAATCAATTTCGAATTAGAGCAGACTAAACATTCCCTGAAATATTTAGGAGTGCACCTAACGACCCAATCCCAACAATTATATACATTTAATTATGTTCCGCTCTATAAAGCAATAAGAACTGACCTACAAAAATGGAGAAAACACAACTTCTGGCAGGGACAGATGTCCGCAGTCAAAATGAATATTCAACCTCGTATTTTATAACTTTTTTGGGCCTTATACATCAAAATTGTATACCCAGAACTAGCAGCCCTACAATCGGAAATACTTGCTTTTATTAGAGGTAAACAAGCAGCTAGAATATCTAACGTAATTTTGATGAAGCACAAAACTCTGGGAGTTCTAAGGGTATCAAACCTCATAGATTACTATAAAACTGCTAGACTAGCACAAGACGCCTTGATATATAGATCAGTAAAAGAAGCAATTTGGATAAAACTAGAAGTGGACTTGGGAGAATGAGGAACTCCTGATGCAATCTTTTGGGACAATAAACCCTCTAAAATGTTGACAGGGAGCTACAGCCTACCCACGATAGAAACAACAAAACTTATATGGTCCTAAGTGGCACTAAAAAGGGGGCTGTGGCCGGAACGATCTACACTAATGCTAGTTAGATACCTATTAACAGAGGAGTTTAGAAATCATATAGGCAAATGGGAAAATAAATGCCTTTATCACGTAGCAGACCATCTGACACAAAATACATTTATAACGTTTAATCAACTACAGGAAAAGTTAGCTCCAACTAAGATTTACTGGTACTTATACCTCCAAATATCCTCCTCCATGCATAAATTCCTTAAGACACACACTAGCAGCACCAGAAACATGCTAGAAAACATATGCACCTCACGATTCAGGCCAATACAAACTATAACTAGACTATACTCAGTCATACAACAAATACAGTATATCCAAAACTCAGTAATGACCAAATAGAAAAAAAACACTAGAGATATCCTTAGACAAGGAGACATGGAACAGAGTCTTTAACTCTGCAACCAGAGGTCTACTGAGCACAGATCTAAAAGTGAATACTTTAAAAACAATGTTTAGATGGTATCTGACTCCCCTATGAACCTCACACATAACTCATAATAACTCTAGACAATGCTTTAGGGGTTGCAAAGAATTAGTAACATACCAACACATGTGGCGGGACTGTAGAGTAGTTTAGATGATTTGGAAGTCTCTATCGTCTATGCTTAGTTACTTGTTAGATGAAAGTCTACAACTCACTATCTCACAAGCTTTACTTCATGTACATATACGAGAGTTTAATAGACCTATCAATACTTTTATTAAAATTCTGCGTACAGTGGCCAGAACATATATAGCAAAATATTGGAAGGTTGGTACTCCCTCATGGGTCGAAATACAAAATAAGATTCAACACACCTACACAATGTATGACTCAGCAGTGTGGACATTAGGCCTAAAAGAAACAAATGACGAAGTGTGGTTTTATTGGAACTTGAGAAATGGTTCAACTATAATTAATGAAATTGTGTACAATAAATAGATTCAGTATGTCAATCCACCATTCGCTTATTGGCAGAGAGTAGTGAAGTCCCGAATAGTTCCCGGCGAACATAGCTTGTTTGCGTTCGCCGCGGCAGGCGAACATATGCGATGTTCGATCCGCCCCCTATTCGTCATCATTGAGTAAACTTTGACCCTGTACCTCACAGTCAGCAGACACATTACAGCCAATCAGCAGCAGACACTCCCTCCC
>CAJPDP010194019.1:0-10654 GCA_905336975.1 Bombina variegata variegata | reverse complement strand
ATATATATAACAAACTCCTCAAAGTGCATCCACCCTTCTGGGCCGACTGCCTGGGTGCAAAGATGTGGGAAATATGTAGCAAACAAATGCACAGGGCTTGTTTATAACAAGTCTAAAACACTTTATTGACATTTCAGGGATCAATCCATCGCCTTCATCAGAATTGATATGTATGTATCTTCTTCTAACACCAGATACCTCATATGTTTAAACCTTTATAATTTTTGTGTGCAATATTTTTGTTAAATGCTTTTCATTAGCTGGTGTTATTATGAGTGTAACTATACTTTGTAATGTATTTTTGATGTGTTTTGTGACACTTTTATGTTTCGTGAAACAGTTAACCAAAGCTCTGAAGTAACGGTTATCATTCTAGCATAAATCACGATTGCAGTCAGGAGATTGCATTTACTTTCAACTCGTAATACAAGCGGTAAGCCCGATGAACGCAAACTCATAATTTAGCCCTTATGTGGCTGAATGGACAAAAATCCTTGCATTGGCCCTGTGCACTAAGACATGCTGTGCCTGTTTAAGTTTAACATTTCTATTTCTTTATTATTTTTATCTGGATTACAATTAGGTACTTCTGAGTTAAAAGAAAAACTAAAATATGCTGCTTGTATAGGTATTCAAACCCCTCATATTAATATTTAGTGATGCCACCTTTTGCTGTAGAGCTTTAAGTATTTTGGTGTAAGTATTTACTGACTGGGAGTAATTATTGCCCATTCTGTTTGGCAGATTTGCTCCAAGTAGTTTATGTTGGTTGGGTGGTGCTTGAAGACTGCAATTTTCATATAGTGCCACAGATTCTCAAAATGATGGGGTAAGGACTTTTATTTGAACATTCCAAAGTTATTTTTTCCTTTTGCTCCTTATCATTTTCCTGCTGAACTGAACTTCCTCCCAAACTTCAAAATTGTACTTTTATTGTGCAGTATTGACCAATGTTTTGCACCTTCTATTCTTCCTGCAATTCTCACAAGATTCCTAGGCACTGCTGATTAAAAGCATCCCCGCATCATGATGCTGCCACCACAATTCATTACTGTAGGGATGTTTCTTGAGGTATGGGCAGTATTTTATTTGTGCAATACATAACATTTTAAATTCCTGTCTTGATCTCATCTGACTACAAATCCTTTCCAATATCTTAGCAGGGTCAGTCTCATTCTTTTTATTGTACTCTAGATATGCTTCTATATGGCTGGTTTTGATTACCCTAGTCAAAAAGGATGATCTTCCTGGATTCAATCTGAAACCATCCTGAAGTATGCCCACAGGCCAAAATATTTAAATGAGATTACTCTAGGGTCATTCACTGGCTGTTCATGCTTGTGAAGTAATCATCCATTCATCACCCAGAATTGTTTTCCTTAGCTGATGACTTTACAAGCCTGATTGTGTCTGGTGATGTGCAAATAACTTCTAAAGTAGTTTGATGATCTTCAAATGACTCCGGGATGGTATGTAAAGTAATCCTGTTTGTCTTGGGTAATGAGTAATCTTTCTTGACACCCTCCCATACAGGCCAGTTTGATGCAGAGTTTTTAAAAATTTTGAATGGTGCAAATTTACACCAGTCACTATTGACCTCTATAGCTCATTTAAATTGACTAATGGCCTCTTATTGGCATCCCAGTCTCCTCCTTGTTTGGTTGCTGAGCTTTTGGGGATTACTTTTTCCTGGACAGTTTCTAGATGTAGCCTCCATTTCCAGATAATTGATCCAACAGTGCTAGCTGTGGTGTCCAAACTATTTAATATTACTTTGTAAATAATGTGATTTGAGTACTTTCTCACTTATTGCTGTAGAATGGTTTTTATTCTTAATTGTCACAGCTTTTCTTCAAATTTGCAGCCTGACCAATGATCTTTATTCAGAATGGGACTTTTATCCAGGGAAAAATGCTTGTTACCTTAATGCAAATGGGTATAGACAAATTGTTAGCTAATTGCATTGCTACTAGTGCACTTTTTCAGCTGTGTAAACATGGATTGATTTTGCAAACTGCATATTTTAGTTTTTTTCCCCTCTATTTCTTGAAATTATTTTTTAACTTAAAACCAATGTCATTTTAAAATACTTATTTTTTAGATCATTTTTTTTCAGAAAAAAAATCACAGAACAAAATACTTTTGCAAAGCATTGTGTTTGTGTGTCTATCTATCTATCTATCTATCTATCTATCTGTCTGTCTGTCTGTCTATCTATTTATTTATCATTTGAATCCATAGTGTGTTAACTACTGAGAACTGTGAACCCAGTTATATTCTCATCTTTTTTTAATCAAGGTTTAAATCTTAGCATATGTAGGAATCTAGGAAAACGAATTGCATATCTTTTTATATTTTGAGCATTTGCACGTTCCTCCTTTTTTGTATTCTCATCTTCTTTCTGTGCAGTAAAATTTGTTTTCTATCTGCCTCAGCTATTTTCCCTCTTGCATATCTGCTTGTCTTTATGTTTCATACTTTTTCTGATAGGTTCATGCACTTCACAATGAGAGATGAATGTGTGAAACCACCTTCAGTAACACATGAGAGTGCTAAAGGAAAGAAGGGTGCTTGTAAGACAAAACAATGCTTTGTATTTTGTGCAAGGTAATTGTTTTGGGGCATTGATCTGTTAGAATACACTATGTGATACATGAATATTAAAGGTGATACATTCTTATTCTGTAAATGCTGTCTCACACCATGATTGTGTTTTATTAAGTCAAAGGGTTCTCTTTAGTTATACAGCATAGTATATTTATTAGAATCTCTTTTCCTATAGCTTTCAACGGTAAAAACAAACAATTTATTACTAATATATATTGACTGATTAGCGTACAGTGCCTGTATACAAAGGGGCCGATTTATCAATGTCTGGTGGACATTAACCGCTGTAGCAGATCATATCCGCCAGACATCGCTGAATGCCGGCAGCATACAGCATTCTGGTGAACTACTTGTGCAATGCCGCCCCCTGAAGATTTGCTGCCAATCGGCCGCTAGCAGGGGTGTCAATCAGCCCGATTGTATAGGATCAGGCGAATGGCAGACTGCAGCCTCAGAGGCAGCGGACGATTTAAGGAGCAGTGGTCTTAAGACCACTGCTTCTTAACTCCTGTTTCCGGCGTGCCTGAAGGCTCGCGCGGAAACAGGGGTATTTGGCCGCATTCGGGCCATGATTAATCGGCCCCAATGAATTTTGCTAATTTAACTTAGAAGGGGTAGTGTACTGTAAAATTTACAGTACACTGTCCCTTTATGAAATTAAGACTAATGCATACAGGAAGAGAAGCAATCAGTCTGGAACGAACAACAGCTCAGTGGCTTGTTCTGTGTCCCGGGAGTAGCTTCTTTTAGCCCAATTGTGTTTTTTTCACAGAGAAGAACCAGGCCATTGAACAAACCGCTAAACTGCTGTCTGTTCATTCCTGGCATATTGCTTCTCTTTCTTTAAGAATTTAAGGACTAACCTTAAATTAGAGCACTTCTGGGTTATAGGCAAAATTGAACAAAGATATGCCTGCATGATTATTTTATCTGTAATTTGCATCATCTACTTTTATAACATTTTTGCTCTATAAACAAGAAAGTATCTGTCATACATAGTATTTTGCTCATGAAGTATGATTATATTATATTATTTTAATTAATGCTATTTTAGTTTCTTTGACAAGCCCAGTGATTGAGCCACCAATCAGCAAGCGCTACCCAGGTGCTGAACCAAATATGGGAAGGTTCCTATGCTTATATTCCTGCTTTTCAAATAAAGATACCAAGAGAACAAAGAGAAATTGATAATAGGAGTAAATTAGAAAGTTGTTTAAAATTGCAAGTTCTATCTGAACCATGAAAGAAAAAAATGTGGGTTTTATATCCTTTAGAGACACAGAAACTGGAAAATCCATATTCATTTACAGCATAGGCTTATGTATATCCGAGGCTTTCATAAATGTCCCAACTGTATTTGTCCTTACTACCTCAATGAGAAGTATTTTCATGAATCAACCATAGAAATTTCTCTTGATCTTACCACACTACAAGTTTAGATCATGACCCCTTTTTCTGTTATTGCTATGACAAATATTTTCAACATCCACAGCTTTATTAAACCCTTCAATACACTTGCAGGTTTCTATCACATTACTTCTCTCATCACTCCTTCTAGGCTATATATATATATAAAGGTAATTTAGTTTTAACTTATAAGGGTTTATGATAATATATAAAAGTTGAATGTAGAAGGTTGATATTATTCAATCAAAAGTTGATTTTATCCTCAGTGTGTTACTATCAAGGTTATCTGAGACTAGAATCTCAACAGAATTTATTTTCATTGATTTATGCATTTTCCTTTTTAATATATTTCGTATTATAGTTTTTTTTGACACCTATAGGATACATTTCCCTTTTTATCTGCAAAAAATTAAATCATCTAAGGATATAAATTTTACAAATTGCTCCCAGAATGATTTTTGCTCTAGTAAAATCCAGTTATAATCATTACTGGAGCAGAAATGTTGGGAAATATTACCATGGTTACTATATGAACTATTTTAAGTGATTTTAATTCATTTTCTTGTAAGGTGTCTGAAATGTTTATATATAAATTATTTGGAAAAAAAAATAAATGAAAAATAAATAAATGTGATAAATCCTAAGCTACTTAAAATATATTTAGAAATGGAAGTCAGTGATAAATTAATTTTTAAGGGATTTTATTGGCCAAGCAAAATAATGTGCTATGCATGCCACAGTATGTAAATTATATTCAGATTTGTGGTTTATGGTCTTCTGTACTACATCTTTTAATTGGATATTTTTCTACAAGATTCTTCTATTCTTGAGCAGTTAACCATGTTAGAGAATATTAAGTGTTTCATCATATACATTCTTAGTTTTATTTTCCCTTTTAATAATTGTTTTTTCCACTAATTAATTATTTAATTATAATTGTGTTGCAAGTATAACTAAACATTCAGAAAAAATAACTATTGTGTTTAAATATATTGCAATAAACCAGAGAACTTAGTATATTTGCAAATTTATTAATTCCTGTCTGCTGATGTCAATTAATAGATTTCACTTGTGATGTACCTCACGTAATTATTACATTGTATATGTCTTCTAAATTAAAGGTATGGTTTAGATCCCAGAATTCAGAAATAAATCCAATGAGTACCGGCTGTGTATGTGTAATTAAAATAGACTAAAAAATTACACTTTCTGTAATGCATGTAGAAGAGAACTTAACGTTATATAAATATGGTTTAGCATGAAAAAAGTATGTTAAAGCTCTTCATTTTCATTTTTAAACTAAAAAGAAGTGCACAATTGGTCTAAGAGAGAGAAATTCTCTGGATGATAATGAAAACTTTCTCATTTCTAATGATGGCATGCTTCATATACATAAATCATCTATTTTAAAATAAAGTACAAGAGGATGTTTTGTAAGAAAATGAAACTATAATACATTTAAAAAAAACCTCTGTTATGTGCTACATGTTTTTTTAAAATGTATTTTAACAAAATAATTGATCACTGAGTCTGATGTAAGATTTTAGGAGTCACAGCAAAAATTACCAGTCATGTCTATCTGTAAATAAGAACCATCATTAAACTTAGTCACTGTTTTTAAAGACCATTTGTAAGTTATATATGAATCTTGGTGGAATGTTTACACCACTTTGCAATGATAAGGTCTAATTTATAGTCATAGCTAACTACCAGGGGTGTGTTTGTGTGAAGAATATAGTCACTAACAGGTCCACAGGTCTTTACATTGATAAAGACATTTGTTGTATCCAGAACATTAACATAACGTTATAAATTTGTAAATTCACTTTATAAATGGCATCTAATAGTGCTAGTTTTCTTTCAACTATTAAACAAAATATATATGCATTCTGGAAACTTAAGCAGCACAAAAATTTGTCCACCTCCTTGGACTTATTTATTGACTTGACATCTTCTGCAGCCCCTGGTTGGCTGATTCACTTGTATCATTTTTTTTTTTTTTTTTTTTTTACCTGGAATGTGTACTTTCCAAAGATTAAAAAGTTACAAGGTAACAAAAATGAGGGTAAAAAACGCAAAAAAAAAATAAAAAATTAAACTGCTCTATCAACATGGAGCAGATTATTTTGTGATTTTTATGTTAATTTAAGAAAATAAATATCAATGCATCACCATTGTCTTGCTTACCAATGTTAGGATGCAGTCTAAAGATACACTATATGGCCAAAAGTATGTAAACACCCCTACTAATAAGTTCAGCCACACCCATTGCACACAGGTGCATAAAATCCAGCACATATCCATAAAATCTCCATAGACAAACATTGAATGTGTAATGGGTCACACTGAAGAGCTCAGTGACTTCAATGTGGCACTGTCATAGGATGCCATCTTTGCCACAAACCAATGCCTGAAATTTCTGCCCCACTAGATCTGCACCAGTCAACTTTAAGTGCTATAATTGTGAGGTGGAAATGTCTAGGAGCAACAACAGCCCAGCCATGAAGTGATAGACTCACTGAGTCTAGTTGTCACTTGCTGAAGCGCATAGTGTGTAAACATTGCCTATCATCTAATGCATCACTCACTACAGAGCTTCAAACTGCCTATGTTTTTTTAATTGTATTGTTTTAAATTTAAAGTTCAACTCAGTGCTGTGTGATCTAAAGAATACAATTAGAGGAGAACCCTAAAAATTAACCTTGCACAGTCATACAACACCAGCCTGTGAAAGAAAGTCCATTGTGTTGGTTTTCACAATATTTAAAGGAACCACCAACAAGTATACAATATTAATCCAGTAAAGGGTCCAGATTGTTACACTGAAAAGTGACTGATTGTCATGGTTTGGGATTTCTCAGATGTAGCTGAAGAGAGGAATAATTAGTTCTGCTTTGTAATTGATGAAATGGGAGGATCTGGCAAGACGTCTGATGTCATTAGTAGCTGTAGCAATTAGGAGGTCAGCAGGCTGTGATCATTGATACGTTTGGCTAACCATAGGGAAAAGAAACCAGTGTGCTGTGGTCCTTGGTAGAAGCAGGTATCCAACAAGGTATCTTGTACCAGGGGTAGCTTAAGGGAAGAAGGGGCATAGCTTGGAGTGTTCTGAGATGAAATGGCTATCCTGCAGTGGTTATTGTCTGTAAACCAGACACTATTGAGCTTAATCTCTTTACCTGTTACACTTCAAGTCTTCAAGGATTTGTGATGTAGATTCACTCATGCTTCGTTATTACCTTCACCACCTAAGAGGTGTTAAAATAAGTTACCAATTAACAACACTTGTACAATGTTAGGTTTTGCCACTCAGTGCTGCATTGCAGGTGGTGATTGATTGATTTGAATTTTTCTTTTTAGTGAATATAGCTAACTTATACCTGTGTCTACTGTCCAATGAATTATATTGAGGGATCTATGGGGTTTTAAACAGCTCTCCCTATGTAATCTTATATGCAATAAACAATAAAAGTCCTGTTTTGTAGCTTTGGACTAATCAGGAGACAGGAAATGTAGAACTGAGGAACATGGACTTATCAGTAGCCTGATTTTAAGAAAGCCTATGAGTCAGCAACATTATGCACTGTTTGGTTAGCATCTTAACATCTGAGGAGCCAATTACAAGAATGTTTAGCAGCCAATCAAATGAACTATACAATTTTACATAGTATTTACCTGGTAACAGCAGATTGTAGGTAACAAAACATATTCTCAAACCCCAAAATGTCAGGGGAGGTGAAAGCTTGCTGCACTTCATATATATATATTAGTGTGGCAACTGCTTTGTCCTTAGTGCTAATACAAAAATGAAATCAAACTCCTCTTTACCATAATCAGTGTATCAATTAAATGTCCATATTATGCCAGTGTTAATAACAAAATAACAAATTGCTAATCATTTACAGGCATTCAATTTAATTGTGTTTTTTCACTTGAGTTGTTGTTTAAAATAATTATTAACTGTGGGCCCACCTATGGCACTCTCATGGATATCTTAAAATATCAGGACTAGTTAAAAACATAAAAGGGGAGGGCACTGGAATAGCCCCACATCTATTTAAAGGACGATGAATGTTAAGGACCTTTTTTTCTGCTGAAGAGGCTGTAAGATTGACCTCTCAGGAATGTGCATTAAGTTAGGGAAATCATTTTAATGTTTGTCTATCTATTATCTATCTATCTATCTATCTATCTAAATATTTTTTATTTATTTATTTGTAGTTTTGGGGATCTAGCAGCTGGGGGGGAGTTAGGTGTTAGGTTGTCCTAATGTGTTTGTGGGTGCTTTGGGTATTATGGGACTTGTATTAGGAGTCTAATGTATGGAGGTCTTTAGATTTTATAGGGATTCCTTTAGTGTTTTGGGTTGCATGGGAGGGGTCATGTAGGGCTAGGGTAGACTAGTGGCACTAGGGTCTAATAGTAGGGCAGAGTAGTTTAGTGGGGCCCCTCATAATGTAGTTAGGGTTAATAATGATGGGGGCAAAGTGCTTATTGGGATAAGAAACAGAAGGTCCTTATGGGACTAGTTATTGCAATGGGCTATAAAGAGCCGCTCATATTTATTATCGTGCAAAATATGTGCTGCCACCAATTTATAGCAATTTGCTTGTGATTCATCTATAAATATAGAGCTACTATGGACAGTGTGCTGTTGTGTGATTTTTATTTGTATTTTTTAAAACCAATATCACTTTTGTGGCTTGACTAAGATCTAGGGGCCGATTTATCATCAATCTGTCCGACAGACATCGATGAATGCCGACAGCATAAGCTGTCAGCACTTATCATTGCACAAGCAGTTGATCAGCCGCTAGCAGGGGATGTCAATCAGCCTGATCGTATAGGATTGGGTGGATTGATGTCTGCAGCCTCAGAGCAGGTGGACCAGTTATGAAGCAGCGGTCTTAAGACCACTGCTTCATAACTGCTGTTATGAAGGCTCGCACAGAAACAGGGGCAACAAGCTCCGTTCAAGGCTTGATAATTCAGCCCCCTAGTATCTACACAACTGTTCTTGCAGTCAGCTTTTATTCTCCCTGTAATTCTATGCACTAAAAAGTATGTATTCAAAGGGAAGCCAATCCTTGCTCCTAGGTTACATTTCTTCAAATCTTTGATATTCTGATGAAATGCATTTAGGGGACAGTCTAGTCAAAATTACACTTTCATGATTCAGATAGGGCAATTTTGAACAACGTTCCAATTTACTTTTATCATCAAATTTGCTTTGCTCGCTTGGTATTCTTTGTGGAAAGCTAAACCTAGGTGGGCATATATGCTAATTTCTAAGCCATTGAACTGCCTCTTATCTCACACTGTTAGTTAATGTGTGTCATATAGATAACATTATGCTCACTCCCGTGGAGTTATTTATGAGTCAGCACTGATTGGCAAAAATGCATGTCTGTCAAAAGCACTGAGATAAGGAGGCAGTCTGAAGAGGCTTAGAAACAAGGTAATCACAGAGGTTATGCTGGTTATGCAAAAATGGGGAATGGGTAATAATGGGATTATCTATCTTTATAAACAATAACAATTCTGGAGTAGACTATTCCTTTTAAAACATGTATAGACCCTGTTTATCCCTGCCCAATATATTTTGATGCATTTATACATCAGGGCATATACATCGCAATATTAAAAATATAAATTCAGTACAATATACAGCAGCATCTATGTATTCAGTCCCTTTGAATACTATTATATATATATATATATATATATCATGAAAGAGAGAGAGAAGAGATTTATAATATAACCTCTTGAAAGACTTGGAATTCAGCACTCTTTTAATTAAATAATGGAAGCAACACAATTTTCAGTTTAGAAAGAAGGTGTTTAATTCACGCACCTCGCCGGGTGCCGATTCAGCAAAAATTAACAGTTTGATAGACAGCAACAACCTGAACCTGAAAAGGTTACATAAAAAAGTGCAAACATGTACTGCACTAAAATTGGACCGGTCCATGTGACCTAACTACGCCTATGGTGAAGGAACCAACAGAATGAGTACATACAACATATACTTCATTGGACATTTATAGCCCGTTCTTAAATGTATATGGAATATATGAAAGTACTAACGGATAGGTGACACAGACCATTGGTTTTAGTAAACTGTGTTATCCGAGTATTCTCATATATACAATATAGGACAGGTGTACACAAAAGAATGCAAAACACAACAATCAGTTATTTTCAACATCAATAGCTATAGCGTAAATAGCTATTATGGGTAACCACTATAACAGTAGAATAATAGTCCCAATGAAGCTGACATAACCTTTCAAAGAGTGTGCATTTACTTTCCAGTATCATACAATATAGCAAGTTCCGTTGAAAGCTTTAGAAAATAAGCTGTGGAAAGTTAAGCGGTTAAATCATTGAGTGAGCCAATGCATGGAGTAACAAGCAAAAGTCAAGCGGCACAAAAGACATGCAATGCAGCACAAGGAAGTGAATAAGCAGGCAGGCAAGCAGGACAAAAAAGCGGGTATGCAGGAGGATGTCAAATGCGTACATAAATCCCTCTGTCAACTGCAACCACTTGAACATATAACTGCACGATCAAGGACCAGAATGAATTATGTAATAGGCACAATCAGAGATGCAGGAGAACACCGGGTATAGACATCCG
>CAJPDP010193871.1:0-12690 GCA_905336975.1 Bombina variegata variegata | reverse complement strand
CAGTGCAGGCAGTGGCAGGTCACCGTTTTTTGTTTATTTTTAAGCTGGGCCCCCACCCTTGAGGGCCCAGTCGCAATTGCGTCCTCTGCACCCCCTGTAGTTTCGTCCCTGGCCCTCTCCAAAAACCCATGGGTTATTAATCCCCTAATAAGCTTACTTCATGATGTGTGCAAATAACCCTTTACTAAAATGTTTATACTGTTTTATAATGTTTTTATAATGTTCAAACACTTATTTATGTCAGTGGTCATTCAGGTGATTATAAATGTTTCATATAGAAAAAGTGTAATTTGTTCACTATTTTAATATTTTACTTAAAGTGATGGTAAAGTCAACAACGCTGTTTAACGGCAATCAATCTAACTACAAAAATTACTATAAGTTTCATTTAAAAACAAACTTACTCCGATTCTATTGTGCACTCCGTCAGCCCCGCCACTAAGTGCTTTTTTTTTAATCACATGTTTCTCAAGGTCCAATCACAATTATGGCATTTTGACATGTTTGCTTGGGGAAAAAAAATTATGTTTTGGCCGTGCTTTAGCAACGTCATAGATCATTCAAGCAACACATGCGCATACTTATCTCCCATTGCTATTGTATGTAATTGCGTGAGTCAGTTCCACATTAACAGAGTGTCATGCATACGCAGAGAGCGTGTAGGACTGCTCTCTATCACACTGTGAAAAACACAAGGAAGGAACGGGGGGCGAAGCTAACATATGCCGTAATTAAAAAGTAAGAATACAATTATATAAATATATAGGAGTAATTAAAAAAAATTTTTATCGACTATTGCACTGATCATCTATATTAACATAATTTGTGAGCTTCAACCGTAAAAATAAGCATCATTTGAAACCAGAAAAGTAGCGTGATACTGAACCCAAAAAGAGCCTTCAGAACAGTAAAGATATGTGTGAAAAATAATAATAATTCAAAATGTGTTTTGAAGAGGTAAAACAATTTTATTAAAAAGCAGGTAAAAATGGATTGAAGTAGCCATGCTAAGGGTCCTCATTGCAAACTGGGTAAATGTTATTCAGAGATATTTGAAAATCATTAGAATAATTGTATTTCTGATAGATTAGAAAAGCTTCAAATGTTAATAAATTTAAGTTGTGTTCATTTTAATGCTTTGATATTTGCCAGCACAGAGGTCACAGACTGCTAAAGGTTTTATCTTGGGCAGTGTAGCACTTCATGAACCAAGAAATACAAGCAGGTGGACAGACTCTGTTAATAAGATACATACAGCATTATCAAATGAATAAAAAAAAGAAAAACTGTAATCAGTTTAAAAGGTTCTGCACAATAATTATTATTGAGTAGTTTATTTAGAATGGAGATGCATCTTTTGTAAATAGACAAATAAGATTTCATTTTACTTTTTACTCTATTCAATCATTAGTAAATAGAGAGTGCAGAAAGTAAATATTTACTAACTTTTTGCAAAAGGACTGTGGGATAGATTAGAAGTGGCACACTATCGTTAGCACACGCAATATTGCAATATCACGACCGTGTTAACTTGTGCACGTATTACAAGTTGAATGTAAATGCGTTTGCTTGAGTGCAATTAAATTTAACATACGTTGTGTTAGCGCAACTGTAGACCTTGCATAAAGTTAGAGTTAAAAATAAATGTGCGCCAAACACACAACATAAATACATTTAAAAAAAAACAATTACACACATAAAAACTATCTGATAAAAATTATTCATATAAATATTAATAAAAATGTAATATAAGGGTTAAAAGATATATGGTATCTACTGTATATATATATATATATATATATATATATATATATATATATGTGTGTGTGTGTGTGTGTGTGTGTTTGTTTGGAAAGGGCTATTATATATATATCAATATATATATATATATATATATATATTTAATGATGTGTTTTGCTGTGTATTTACTGTTAATATTTAACATTCCAATGTTCTTTATATATGGGAAAATGTTGTTTGTATTTTTAAATTTAGATTCCTATATATATCTGTAAATATCTATACCTGTATATATTCATATATAGGTATAGATATATATGTTAAATTAACATTATATATATAAATGCTTAATGCGCTTTGGGTTGCACGATGTAGGTGTAACATGGTGTTGGGTTAGTGAACATGAAGAATTAGTTATCGTAATTCACGTTATGTAATATTAAATATTAAAAGTATTAATAATTATAAATAATTCTTATAAATGTTCTTAAAGTTTCTTAAAAATCATTTGAATATATAATGTATATTTTACAGTAACTATAAGTATTAATAATTATTATTAATATGTTTTCAAAATGTGCATTTAATATTTACATAACGCGCATTAAAGGACCAGTGAATACAATAGATTTGCATAATTCAAAAATGCATAATAAAAAGACATTGCAATATCACTTAGTCTGAACTTCAAATGGGTAGTAGACAAATTTCAAAATTACGTATATTTCCCCTCCTCCTGTATCATGTGATCACAAATCCATATACGTATATTCTGTGAATTCTTGCACATGCTCATTAGAAGATGGTTACTCAAGAAATGTAAATATAAAAAGACTGTGTACATTTTGTTAATGGAAGTAAATTGGATTTTTTTTTTTTTTTTAAATATTTTTTATTAGAAGTAAATTTTCAATACAAATATCAACATGCGACCATAACAGAATGCCACAAAAATCACAGGATACAATAAGATCAGCTTGAGTTCGCAGACTGCTGGTCTAGAAAAGATTTCAATCAAAGATATTCAACAAACAGCTATTGGAGAATGCCAGTAGACCCCATGTTATTTGTATAGTATGGGATAAGGACCCCAAATCTGATCAAAAAGAAAATCAAAGGTCCAGGGCTCCCATCATGGCCAAAAATAATTATATAAACTAGGACTCTATAAATTGGGGTCAGATGACAAGGGGTTCTCCTAGTCAAAGGAATAGGGAAAGAGCCCAAGGCTATCATTTGCCCAGTTCAAGGGAATCTAGTACAGATTGGTCAAATATGGGTGAATAACTGACCATGGGTCATCTTTCGGATTACCTAGAAATTAATACTATATGCAGCTCAGCATCCCCCTCAGGGGTTGATTAAAAGGCAAAGCATAATAGGATGAAAGACTAGATGAGAGGCATAATTGAAAAAGGCATGGGGTAAGGAGGAGAGAGAGGAAGGGGGATGGGGGGGGAGAAAAAAAAAAGGGGGGAAGAGAAACACCTCACATAAGCAGTGAGTCCTGATTTACTAGAATAAGGTTCCAACAAGCAGGTATGGAGGCTAAAATGTTGTCTCACAAATTACTGGATAGCTATCCAGTCTGACCAAGTTTCCCAGTAATTATCTAGCCCATTGGGTTCTCCAGCCACATATCTTTCCATTGACCCAAAGTGATTCACCAAATCACAAACCTCATTTACACTTGGAGGCTCAACTTGCTTCCAAGCTCGGGCAATGCATAGTTTAGTGGCCGCCAACACATAGATTAGTAGTCTTTTGGAATGTAAGGGAATCGATCTTGGGAAAACATGAAGTAGAGCCATCTGGGGGGTCAAGTGTACATCTAGATTGACTGACCCAAGAAGCATTTCAACATCACTCCACAGTGAACTCACATTTGGGCAGGACCACCAGATGTGAAGGTCCGAGCCCGACATATCGCAGTTTCTCCAGCACCTCGTGCTATTGCTGTTGTACATCATTGCTAATCTCACTGGGACTCTATGCCATTTCAATATTACTTTCATGTATGTTTCAAACACTGTAACACAGTGAAGCGTTTTCTTTGTAAGAGAAATCGCAGAGGAAATTTCCTTTTCAGAGATGCTAATATTCAATTCATGACTCCAAGCTTTTCTCTTTTCTCTCAAAGATGTTTTGGGAAATCCCCTGGCTTTAATGAGACTTAACACTCTATAGCTCTCAAACCTAAACCACAATGGATTTTCTCCAGCGGAACCAACCAGTTGGGACGCGGTGGTGAGAACTCCCGACTGATAGAGGTCAGAGACGAGGTTTACACCCTTCCCTCTCCAAAAGTCCAAGTGGACATCAGGGAGACTCCACAATAAACCACCCAGACTATGAATGGGAGAGGGATGTGGTGCAATGCCTGAACAGTGGCGAAGGTCATGCCAGATGTTAATAGTCTGTTTAACAATTGGGTTATCAACCTGGGCAGATAGGTTTGCATGCTTAGGAATCCAGATAGCATCCATCAGATCCACCCCTTGAGGTAAGGCAAGTTGTTCCAGTTTGTGCCAGCCCGGTCTCTCAGCTGCCGGTCCCCACGCAGAAATATGTGTGAGTCTCGCCGCCTCATAATATAGGTAGATGTTTGGGAATGCAATACCTCCCTTGGAAAATGGTCGTTGAAGGATCTTATACGCCACTCTCTGGATTTTATTCTTCCATACATATTGCAGGAAGATTCTGTGAATCTGCTGAAGGATCCGGTGGGGGACATTAATTGGTAAGCACCTGAATAAATATAAAACTTTCGGGAGGAGAGACATCTTAAGCGTGGCCACACGACCCAGCCACAAAATCTCCTGATGGTCCCATGTCACTGTTAGAGCTTTAATACCGGAGAGCAATTATGCTAACTCCCGAAGCGTTACACATATTTTCCACTCCAATGTTCTTCACATAGAATAAAATGTTTAATTTTTAAATATATATTTCTATATATATAAATCACATCCTGGTGAGTGACACACTGTCAGATACAGAGAGCCCACACTGGCGGACCCAGGCCTCGTTTTCAGGGTCACCAAGCAGCAGTCACTCCCTCCGTTATAGGCCTGATTCAACTATGACCTGACACCATGCTAGGACAGCAATGCATAATTTGTAGAAACTCCAGCAACCAAAAAATTATTTAAAAGACCTTTATTTTTCCATAAGTTGGGTCTCAAAAACAGAGAGAACAATGTTTTAAGCTGTTTCAAGTTGTTCTCTCTGTTTTTGGGACCCAACCTATGGAAAAATAAAGGTCTTTTAAAGATTTTTCTGGTGGCTGGAGTTTCTACAAATGATGCATGTAAGGAGCTAGCAAGTCTGTAATTCCGTGCCTCTATTTAAGGTTTGCTGTTTTCCTACTTCTCTGATTACTTTACCATGCTAGGACAGACCACCTTTCCGTGTTCAAGCGAACACTAACAGGGACAGGCCCTATCCCCTCCAGAAGACAGGTGGTTCATCTTACACATCTGATCCTGCAGCCCCTTTAGCTTGTGAGTGTATTTTTTACTATGTGTGTGCGCCACCTACAAACTTTTTTTCAAGGAAAACTGTTAACTACAGCTCTTCGAGCGCAGAAAGGATTGTTGCGTAAAAGGTGATTGCGCGCACAATCGAGATTTTTCAATGAAATTTGTTTGCGAAAAGACCATATCCCGCATAGAAAAGACACCGCACGACTTGTAATCTTGCCCTAAGTGTTTTGCATTGTCTCTCTTTTTTTTTTTAAATAATTTTTATTAAGGATTAAACATTACATATACAAACATCATGTGGCTCCACAAAATATGGCATGACAGAACAATCGTGCACAAGCAAACTTGCTATGATAATGAGTATAATAAAAATAAAAAAAGAACCAAATGTACATTACAATAATCTCATTTTTGGTATGGTGTTATTTCCCTTTATATATCAAGAATGATCTACCACTAAGTAAACCTCACAGCTTGCACAAATGTCATTGTCACTTGGCAGCACTGGAAGCAAAGGAGTGAGAGGAGATGGGGTGGTTGTGAAGACAGAGGTGTGGTGCTGCAAGGGGTATCTGTTTCTGGGATGGTAGCAACCAGGATAGCAGAAATGGGTGAGTCACAACAGCTGTACACTGATCTGATAACCTAACCTGTGAACAGGTCCATGCGGTATTGCTGAGAGACAAGTGCCAACGTAATGAGCAGTATCACTACTGCATGTCAACTAAGAAACCTTGCAATGCACTGTGAGATTGAAGTCACCATCATGACCCTTACCCGTATGTGGCCTAAAAATAATTCAGCTGCACCATTTTAAATCTTTTGTGAGGCTGGCATCAGCGGCCCGCGGGACTTACAGGGGGCACCCATGGGTCTCTTCATTTCAAAACCAGGGCGCCAGTGCCTAAATTATGGTGCCAGTGGCGCCCTGGTGCCTGGGTTCGTTGAGCCATGCCAACATGAATCATACTGAAGGGTATCAGACTGAAATTATTTAATTTATAACTATGCAATAAGTTCAAACCACTGTGCAGGAATATTTCAATTATTTACTGGTTTTCACTTTTCTAATTGTATATCAGTAACACAAGCTAATGTATTTTTTGTCTGCATCAGTAATACAGTAAATTCTTTTTATATGCACACTTTCCTACTGAGCATGTGCAAGATTTACAGGATATATGTTTATGCATTTTTTGATTGGCTGATAGCTGTCACATGATGCATTAGGAAGGAAAATGTAACTAACTGACATTTGTAACTAACTGACATTTGTAAGAAAGAAATCTATTACTCACGTGAAATGGAAATAATGGGAGATATTGCAAGCCGCGCGGCAAATCTGTTTTTCACAATTACGAAAACAACGGGCATGTTAAGGTTTTTGCGCATTTGATGTTGCGCAGGTATTATAAGTTAAGTTGCAAAATAACTTATTTTGTTAACCGAATATGTTCTTTTTATATGTAAATAAACATTGCTCTATGTATTTTGGACAGCTATATTTATTTATAGCAAGATTTGTATATGAATATATATTTATATGTCTAGATATCTCGAGATCTATATGTGAATATCTCTTTGAAAATCCATCTGAGATATTTTTTTTAATGAGCATAAGATTTTAATGTGAAATCTTTTCATTATCTCTATAGTTAAACATATCTCTATAGATATAAATCCATGTTTCTCTATGTATGTGTGTGTATGTCAATGTAAAATCCATGCGTCTGCTTTTTGCATTGTCTCTCTTTTTTTTTTTTCTTTTTTTTTAATAATTTTTATTGAGGATTAAACATTAAATATACAAACATCATGTGGCTCCACAAAATATGGCATGACAGAACAATCGTGCACAAGCTATGATAATGAGTATAATAAAAATAAAAAAAGAACCAACTGTACATTACAATAACCTAATTTTTGGTATGGTGTTATTTCCCTTTATATATCAAGACTTAGGGCTCCATGTACGAAGCAGCGATAGCTGCTCTTGAGGGGCAGGTTCGCATTTGCGAGCCTGCTTCCCGCAATGTAAGAAGCAGCGGTCATAAGACCGCTGCTTCTTACACCCTAAGCCACTTCTGAGGTGGCGAGGATAAATCACAGAGAGCTTGCTTGCTCTCGGTGATTGACAGCCCCTATAGTCGCACGATTGGTCACACGAATGAAGAGGCAGGCATTACACATTGTGATAAATGTGTGTAATGATACATATGGGCCAGCGGATCGATAGATCCACTGCCCGTATTTAGCGAAGGCGGGCGGACAGCTTCACATATAACATGGAGCCCTTAGTGATGAGAAATGTGCCCCCCATTGAACTGTATGCGAAGATTTAAAGTAAAACATCATTACCGGGTACAATATAAGAGGTCATTAAAATAAGATTATGATGTGCTATCTCGGCCGCAGACATTAAAATAACATAATTAAGCATGAACCCTCAAAAATCTATGCTTAGAAATCGAGAGCCCAATCTAAAGCAGAATATTGTACTCTATGTGTACTTGCTCGAGGGTTAAGCTTGGACTGCTTCAAACTTTTCTTTCTGTCTCAAAATATTTTAGAGTAGAAATGAGATGCTGTAAGGTACTGTATACTACTGAACCCAGATAGGGGTATAAATGAAAATGGTGGAGTTCTATCTATTAGTGTATTAGAATGTATTTCATAAGGGACTGTAATAAACCATCAGAGGTTTATAATTGAATTTCGCCAAAGCATTACGTACACTGCCCATTGTTGGCTAACATTTAAATGTTTAACCCTATCTAGTCTTACTCATCTGAGGATATCCAGCCAATAATAATGGTGTTGTGAACAGCTAGTACTATGAGTATGTGTTAATGTACTTAACTATAATCAGTAAAATTATGAATTCCAATTTCTCTAGATGGTCATGAAGGCTACCGATTGTAAACTTTTCCTGATGAGTCATTTTAACATATTATATTGTACTATATATGGATCATAACAGGTTTGGATCCCATAACAGATAAATGACTAAATGGCAGCTTAGTTAGGGCATATAAAAAATAATAATAATAATAATAATAAAATATATAGACATGAAGGTGAAATAATAAGGTTAATACCACCAAGTCTAATAGTTATAACTGATGCATATGAGTAAAATTACTAAGTAGGCAAACATCCCCTGCTGAATCATAATGATATGCTATAGCTATAGATCAGAACAGGCTTAGTTTGGGTTAGACAGAAAATAGATAACATAGGTATCACAAATGACTAAAGAGCAACTTATCTAGGGCAAAAAAAACATGTGGATGAAACGTAATACCACTAAATCCAATAGGTATAAATGAGACATATGGATAGAATAACTAAGTAAGACAGTTTGAACAATCTATAGCTATTATGTATACTTCAAACAGACCTGTTCTAACAATAATATCTTGTAATGGTACTAGGGATTCACCCTAGCTTCTTTCAAGCCTAGCAGTCCCGGCCATGAGTCATATATATTGGTCTTCGGTTCCCACTCAACCCACTCCGTGCCGGTTATCTTGAAAAGGACTCACTCGGGTGTGGAGCCCTGAATAGAGGAAACACTCATTCCATGGGTTGATTACTTCTGATCGTCCTATTTCAGAAGGGCTACGGCTTCCTTGGGCGGTAAGGAGTTCTCCACTAATTTTTCCTCCAGCTCGGTCACAGTCAGGGGTGAATGGATAGGGGGAACAGATTGGGGATTTCAGATGTGGTAGATCCAATGCGGGTCCGTCTCTGTTTCTCAGCATCGGCCTCAACTACCACTCGGGTATCAAATGGGTAAGCGTTCTCCCCTGTTGGAGCAGAGAGTGCCTCCACTTGCCTCTTATGTTCAGTTTCAATCAGCAACCCAAGTATAGGTGGCTTCACATCAGGGGTCCAGGTTTCTGTGGCCACATGGCCCTCTAGTTGGGAGTCCAGGGTGAGTGAAGGTTTTTCGTTAGCTGGGCTCGCGTCGCCCTTCTGGTTGTAGGGAGGGGAAATCTTTATGTTAGGCACCCCTGTCTTTATAGGACGCAGGACTACGGTCTAGTTCTCCTATATGTGTGTAGCAGGTATTGCCTATTGGTTTGTAGGAGTTAGAAGTCTTTTTTGCTGGCCAAGCCTGACCAGGAATGCATAGCTTTGCAATTATATTAGCTAGATGGAACTGCTGTGGTTGCGGATTTTAGGAGCAGTTTACATAGTTCTACCTCTAGGCTCCGGTAATGGTCCTGTATAAGCTGCACCATCTTGCTTTCCCACATGTTTAGGGCCTCCATTTTTGACCGATACTTGTATAGCTCCCCTTCAAGTAGTTGATTTGTCTGGTAACATGGTTCCCTTGTTTAGTTTAGTAGGTAGTCTATTAAAGACTGTTGTACCCCGATATACAGGGGGGAGTCGGGATCTTGTAGAAAGGCTGCCGCCTAAGATCTCAACGGGCCAGATCTGGGTCCTATAGGTCATAAGCTCTGCAAATTGAACATAGTTCGATGTTGCTCTTCTCTATCTAATTAAAGATGAGATGGATGTTAATAGATATTGCAGAATCACTGCTTAAATCGGCGGATTGCGCAAGTCCTTTTAGGAGCCACGGATATTGCGACCTTTGATGGCTGCTGCCTAGCCACGCCCCCTGCGTTGTCTATTTATTATGCATGTATTCATTATACTATTCTACTGTGTCTAGTGGTCCTTTAACATAGAAATTGTGTAGATTTGGTTGGATTTTGTGCATCTATCCCAGTTGCCAGTATGATCTTTACTCCGTCCATTACTACAACAGCTGCAAGTCTTTAGCATTTGCTAATTTTTGAATTGAAACTTATGAGCGTAATTGCATAGTAAAGTATGTTAAAAGAATGTATTTCCTAGGCCAGCTAGCATTACAATTGGGTCAGTGTTTATTTCTTGAGTCTGAATGTTTTTTTGTGAGTGTTTCTTTCAGAATACTTTGTTGGTTCTCTGTTTTAATAACACATTTTCTGTGTTATTTGTCGTTTCTGCCTTTTATGTCTAATCTCTTTAATTTACTTTAAAACACATTTAAGCATTTGCCAGAGTAATGGGAAAGTCACTGTAAGGCTCTCTGAGTCAGACAATCTTAACCTGATTCTTTTCATTTATGTCTTATTCTTTTTGGAAATAGCGATGATAAAAAAATATTGACATAGCACATGACATATATTTGACAAGTATTATTTCATTGTGTAGAAACAGAGTGGGTTTGGATAGCATTACTGTGTTAAGAATTACAAAATGAGTTCTTACACTTGTTCATGTATAAGACTTGAAATAGTGCTGCCATAGTGCTCTTACAAATTGATAACGTTCTTGTAAAACTGCTACCATAAAGTGCTCCATCCACACTGCACCAAGAGAACTAAGAAAAGTTGATAATAGAAATAAATTAGAAAGTTGTTTAAAAGTGAAAGTTCTCTCGGACAAAGTTTGGGTTTCATGTCCCTTTAAATCAGAAAAGATTGAAAACCTAAAAAAAGCCTTCAGAACAGTAAAGATAAGGGGGCCGATTTATCATGGCCTGAATGGGGCCAGATACATCTGTTTCCGCGTGAGCCTTCAGGCTCGCCGGAAGCAGAAGTTAAAAAGCAGCAGTCTTAAGACCGCTGCTCCTTAACTCGTACGCCACCTCGGAGGCGGCGTACAGCAATCAGCCCGATCATATACGATCGGTTTGATTGACACCTCCTGATAGTGGCCAACCTGCAGGGGGCGGCATTGCACCACAATTCACCAGAACTGCCTGTGCATTGATAAATGCCAACAGTGTATGTTGTCAGCATTCAGCGTTGTCGGGCGGACATGATCGCTACAGCGGATCATGTCCGTCCGACTCTTAACAAATCAGTCCCATGATGTGTGAAAAAATTGGTTTTAAAGAGGTAAAAAGCTTTGAAAACTATTTTAAGAAAAATCATGTAAAAATGTTGTGAATAGTGATTTCAAAATATATTGGAGTACCCATGCTGATGGCCCTCATTGCCAATTAATAATTTGATGAAGAGACAGTTGAAAAACCTTAGAAAATTATTTTTTTCTGAGTTGTTTTTTTTTTTACAGATTTTTTTTCTGCTATTTACATTTTAATGTTGTGACATTGGAAGCTCAGAGGTAACAAATTGCTCAGGTTTTTTCTTAATTTGAGCAGTGCAGATCCTCATCAACCAAGAAATAGATGCAGGTGAACGGACAAAATGTACGAAAAAATGTGCTTATTAAAAATAGTTCAGTATCACCAGTTAGCTAGTGAGCACACAGCTGATGACTGGCGGGATTCTGTTGATTTGTTCACTGACCATGTCTGCTTGAGACCCACAGGTCTATGCACCTCCCAAGCAGTATGTTAAATATGTGTTTAATCCCTTTAAGGAAGTGAAACACATAGAAAGATTTTCAGGGTCAGTAGTGCTAAACTATTATGCACTAAGTGATTTTGCATATTTATTATTTAACCCTTTCAGTGCTAGCGACGACTCTGAGCCGTCGCAGAGTTTCCCTCTCAGGTGGTAACGACGGCTCAGAGCCGTCGCTAGCACTCTCCCACCTTGAGGGAGATCTGGGGGCTCCTACCCCCTCCTACCCCGGTGATCGGGCCTGTATAGTGACAGGCATCGTCGGGGCTTCACGTTATGCGAGGTGACATCACACGCAATGACGTGACAACCGCACAACTTTATTTAAAGTAGACAATGTTAACTATAGGAATAGGCGGCATGCTGCTTAGAAGCCTGTATCTCAGGCATCTAAGCAGCTACAGACCCCCAAGACCCACTGTTGGAAAGGTAATTGCCTAACCATTCCAACAGTGAAAGTCTTGGGGATCTATAAAAAAAAAGTAAAAAAAAAAATATTTAAAAAATAAATAAATAATAAAAAAAAAACTTAAAACAGCTTAGCACCCAGGTGGGAAAGTGCTTAGCACACAAAAGGTTAAGGAGAGATTGTAGAAGTGCAAAAATAGCATGCTCTTATAAAGCAGAGAATGTTATTTTTGAACTACTACGTGCCTTTAAATAATAACTGCAAAATCCCTTAGGTGAACTAAAAATGTTTCTAGATAAAAGAGAGTATCTCAACATTTCCATATTTCCTGGAATTTATTTATTAGCAACTTTGAACATGAATGTTTTAAATTAAACCAATGGAAGATTATCTATTCCTAGAACCTATCTTTCTTAAAAGGTCAACATCAAAATTTATGAACCATTGGTCACTGAGACTTGTACCATTAATAAAGAAAATTAGGACTTCAAACAAAAAGCTGCCATGTACTACTACAAAGATACTAGTATACATTTTACCCAGAGATCACATGGGTTTGTGTTGTGTGGGCAAGTTTCGAGACAACCTGAAACAAAGATGGAGAACACAGTTTTGAGTATCATGAATATGAGACCTGTGTTAACTTACGGCTAGATTTGGAGTTTTGGCGGTAACGACCCGAAAA
>CAJPDP010193778.1:0-10287 GCA_905336975.1 Bombina variegata variegata | reverse complement strand
ACGGAAGGGGGCTGCACTCTCATACTGGACCGGGTACACATCCCATGACCCTGCAACATGCTCAGCCCTGGGTGCTCACTGGCACTCACAGGAAGCTGTGCTGTCCCCAGAGTCACAGGCAGATAACCCCAGACAGGTCTGGGTGCAAGAACCATAGGGAAAATTACAAAACAAATTAATACAACACACAGAGAAAGTCCAGCACTCACTTACAAGCTCTCAGCTACAGTATATACACACACATGTGTGTGTATGAGAAAAAATAGAGACTCACCCAAGTAAGAATAAACAACAGCAGAAAAAAATATGTTTTCTTTTCTTTTTTTTTGGGTTGCTGTCTCCTTTAGCTGAGTGTGTCGTTCTATAGCCTGAATATATAATAGATAAAAAAATATTTCAGTAATAAATTATACCATGTATTGTTATTTTGTGTGGAGGTCTCCCATGTTGTACATACATTTAAAACGGTACTAATATTTATCATTGTTGGTTCCAGCTTAAAGAGACACTGAACCCAAATTTTTTCTTTTTGTGATTCAGATAGAGCATGCAATTTTAAGCAACTTTAAAATTGTTTTATTCCGTCCTAACGGCGCTAAAGCACAGCACAGTTAAGATGGAATAAAATTCCATAACGGCTTTAAAAGGTTAAATATATCTCTGGTATTGCAGACAATGAGACCAAATAGTTACACAAAACTGGGGGTATTGGTGCACATCCAATTGCAAATAAACAAAACATATATAGAAGCTACACCCAGGTGGTAAATCGCCATAGAACAGGCTAACAATGGTATTGAACCAGTTGTTCATTCCTGCGAGTGTGCTTCTCTCTGTGTGTATTTAGTCTCCCAATGGGAAAAAGGGGAATCCAGACGTGGACTCCTTGCTCAGTGTGCTTAGAGGAATATGGCTACACCTCACTGATGAGGCCAAATGAAGGCCGAAACGATCATCTGGTGTTCCAAGAGAATGAAGAAAATTTGATAATAGGAGTAAATTAGAAAGTTGCTTAAAATTGCATGCTCTATTTGAATCACGAAAGAAAAAAATTGAGTTCAGTGTCCCTTTAAGAACAATTTAACAAATAAATATTATATCTGTTTAAAGCTATTTAAGAATCATTTAAGTCTTTTAAATATCAATTATTTACAAATACAATATTTATATTATAGATTACTAATTACTGATTGAAAATACATTTACTGTTTAGTAAGAAAATATACTGTAACATCAACTAGTTTGCTAACTCTTCATCAAAGCATTGTGCTTTATCTTTGATTTGTTTGTTTGTGTGTACTTTATATTTTTAAAAGAAACTTAGTAACAGGTTGCCCTCAATGTGAGCTTTGCATGTTTGACAGCTCTAATCAGTATATGGCAAAACATTTTTTCATATATTCCCATATTAAATACAGTTCATTCCCACAAGGCTCACATTATGAAAATAAATTCACAATTTTCCGAGATGTTGGCTAGGAAACATAAAAAAACAAAGATATTGTTAACAAGAGCACTGTTGCTGAATAGGCTGGAAAGAAAATAATAATTTTACAGCTAGGGAAAATGAGCTGTAATAGAATTCACAAGCTTGTTGGTTAAACATTAGTTTCTTGCTTTCCATGTTCAAACCTTTTTTTTTTTTGAAGAAGAAGAAACAAAAAAGTATCAAATGCCATTACTTGATTCACAAAGTGTTTCTGGAAAATGCAAATTTACTAAACTTCGTGGGCTGAGTGCACAATACTGTTAAAGCCAAATACAGCATCAGAAGTGAATTGACAAGCTGGGTTTAAATTCTATCAAAGTGAAGTACACAAATGCAATTTCATTTATCAAAATAACTGTATGAGCTACTTTTCAAAGGATATTTGGGCCTTTCTCTATACATTTTTTTTGTGTGGCATATTCACACAGTCTCAGTAAATAAACACTTCCTTGTTGAAAATTAAATGATAGAACGCCTATAAAGACACAGCTATAAAGAGCAATTAAAACACAAATCTGCATAGAATAGATCAAATATGGGACTCTTAAACCAGTTACAAACTAAAACTGAATACTAAACAAAAAAAAATAATTGGAAAAAATAATTATATTCAATATAAAATAAAATGAGTATTATAATTTTATCACTAGTCAATGTATGAATGAATATTACTCTACCTCCCAATTGTCCCAAATCCTGTGGGATTGTCAACGGCTGTGAGGTCTGGCATGATTCCAGCCTGCCGCCACACAGTATCCCAGTTTTAATTGATTGAACAGCTAAGCCCTGGACAAGCCCCTTCCCTCCATGGCACACCCAATCAGACAAACAGCCCACCCAGTGACACTCACAGTCCAACTAAAGCACTGGTTTTAACTCCATTGCTCAAATTGTGGCCCCCACCCAAAACTAATTGCCCATATTCATTTTAATCTCTGCATCCTGGAAAACCTAAAAAAAAAACGTTTTGAGGTATGCAATCGTATAAAATCTGCTGTCAGTTGTTCATGCTAATGCTCTGACACACACAATGACTTTAGCTTGAAAAAAAAAAGCTTTGCAACAAAAAAAATCAGAGTAACACATAGTGTATCTCTTTGTCACTAAAATAGTAAAGTCAGTCCAGGAAAGGACCCTGAGGTTGGGAAGTGACAATGAGACAGATTGCCCCAACATGGAGGGTCAGACTCAGGATGTGACAAACCCAGAGGACAAGACAAAATCAAGGTAATTTTTAGGCCAACGGTAAATAGTGTGCAGGCTAAATACAGTGCCAAATTAGGATCCAAAGGGGTACATAATGTCCAGGTCAAAGGTTAGGATCTTGCAGGCAACAACAGAACCAAATCAGAATCCAAAGGCTAAATCCAGGAAACAGGCAGGGGTCGTAAACAGAGAAGAGCAGACACAGGAATCAAAGTAGCACACCCAGGAATACAGTCCTAAAGAAATATTTACCTTTACTCATTTTATTGCAACTAGAGCAACCCAAATAGGGACATCCCTGGTTTTTATCTGCAATATATTTCTGAGTCATCTTTTTTTGTGTGGTAATATCCCCACCAATCTCTTATAGGCAGGCTTGGGAAAAGTTGTAACTCCTTTACTGTAGGATTAAATGTACTCAAGACATGACAATGTCTTTTAACAATATTAACCACCCTTGAGCTATTTAATTTATGCTGGATTGCTTCTAGACTTAATGGTGATCCTCTTTAAGTTGTTTTAATAAAATTATTTGATCAATATTTAGATTATCCATAAAGGCAGTATCTCTGTCCAAAGGTTCAATATCTCTTTCCACTATTTTAACAAAGTTGTGCACTAAAGGAACACTTGACAATAGCAGACATATAGAGCGATTTATTGCATAGGCAACGAAAGCCTGTAGGCCTTTCTACATCCATCTGTTCATTGAGTTGCTCAATATTGCCCTCTTTTTTCAAAAAGTTACAAAGCTTTGTCTTTCGAGTATATTTAATGTTCGTCCTTCGGGGATATTTTCATGTAGTTTTTTTAAAATGATCTTCCTTGCAAATAGATGAAGGTATTTTATTAAAGTAAACTTATTGCATTTATTAGTTGGAGAAAAAGTGAATCCCTACTTAATAGTTCTATCATGGATTCTGTTAATTTTTTTCTGTGATAAATTAACTACACTCATTTGCCCACATTCTCTTTCCTCTGATGTCTCAACATATAACTTCTCCTGCCTTTCCTCTTGTATTTTCTCTGCTTACTACCCCTTTTGCCAGTTCTGTGATCTAAAAAACATTTCTTTTGATCCATATATGTGGGTTTGGTTTTATTTTCCTCTCCGTTTGATGTTTCTGCTTCAGAGCTACTGATAAAGTCCAATGCATAATCATATACCATATTCTCCTGATAATCACTCTAATCCCTCTGAAATTTATGTTTCTTGTGATATTTAATGGAATCCTGGATTTTTCTTAATTTCATTTTGGCTATTCCTATTATTTTTTTTATATTATTTTGTCCTTGCCACTGATCAATTTTAACTGTAGCCTGTTGTAACTCATCCTGTATTATTTTTAGTCTTAGTTCATTTTCTTCAATCATTAATGGCATCCAATTGGAGGAACAATCCCTTGCATAGACCCTGCAATTTTTTAAAAAAAGTTTTACACTGATGGATAATTTAAATTAGATCCCAGTCTATTTTAATCTTAAATCCTTAAATCCTTTTTGCCTCTGGGTATTTTCTCAGACTAGAAATCCCCCATTTTTTGTTCTTTAAATGTCCTATTTTGTATTCTTTAAATATTTTTTATATATTATAACTCTCATTATCCCGAATACCTACACTTCCTTCCTGTAAAAAAAGAAGAAAACACAATCTAATCCTTTAGCTGTGTAAAAGAGGTGAACCAGCATGATAACTCCAATAGCTATACCCCAAAATAATTAATTATAATAAACATTAGGGGGTAGAATGGTGAACAAAATACAGTCAAATTTATATAGATAATAATGTTAAGAATAATAGTGGAAATAAAAAAATATATGTATCTAAAAAATCAAAAATATATATCTAAAAAATCAAAATATGAATTATGAAATCAAAATATGAAATGTGAAAAAATTAAAAATAAAGCATAAAAATAATAATGATAAATCAATGGAATATGCACAGAAAGTCCAAAAATGAATTAGATTGTCTCTGGAGCATATGGTCTCAAAGGAATTCACAAGACGCTGTGTGACAATAGGCCACTCTCCAAAAAGAGGACGATAAATCAGATACAATGTCCTAATATAAAAAAAAACAAGACGCTCCTGATGGTGTAATAACGTAAGGAACAGAAGGAGGATAAGTGATGTATACAGCTGGGTACTCACAAGATACGTTGCACATCCAGTGCAATATTAGATGAACCGAGGCTTCAGAGATGCTTGGCTGACTCAAACAACCCAGAAGGACAGCTGGGCCGTGGGGAAACTCCTCTACGATGATGTATCCAAACCAAGGAAGGACTCAGCCAATCAGATAGTAGCACCTACGATAGGTCTACTATGAGCAGGTTTCAAGGTGTCATCCGTAATCACAGCAACCATAGAGTAAGGTACAAAAGTGAAAAGGATTTTATTTAAAACAAATTAAAAACATGGAATTGCACAGCAACGTGTTTCTCGGCAATTGTGCCATTTAATCAGGCTGTATAGCAGAATAGGTACCTTGTTCTACTTAAAAATATAACAGACGAATAGGAATAGTGGAATGTCACCCACCCCCCTAAGTGCCATACCCAATTGGGCTATCAAGCCAGCAAATTAAGCCAATCGTATTGGGGCACGTCAGCGTATGGGATAATCCAAGTACAACAGTAGTGTTTAATGTTCAAAAGCATATTCACACATTTTAATATCTATAAAAGAACAAACCCAAATAGTTTAAATCAAATTGGAAATTGATGATATATCGCAAATTGAGTGTGAAGGACTATGATGATTATGAAGGTTGCGTAAAAGTGAGTGTAAAGGATATAATGTGCAGCCACAAAAATGATATGGGAGAATCGCTCAAATAGGGTAACAAGTAGGACCACTAGTAGGAGGATATTTAATAAATCTAATAAATGTAATTGGTAGATTCAATAATGCATCTATTTTTGTGGTCGATGATGTGAGCCAGGTAGGAACTCCAATTACTTATGTGGGAAGACCTCGATGTCTAAAAAGATAATGACAAATCTAAAAAAGGGGCGTGTGCTGCGTCTGGGACGATGTGTGTGGTAAGTGCATAGTCTGTGACATAAACCAGATAAATGTGCCAATTGTGTGTCTAGAATGACCCATGTCTATGAAAATGGTGTGAGCTGAATCTAGAACATATCATGTGATAATAAGTGCAATCTAAGAAAAACATATAAATACTAACTGAGAAAATACTGACCATAAAATAATATAATCAATTATATTGTAATTTAGTAAGTGAAGGTTATGAAAATAAAAAATGTTGGATAATACTGGAGAGTGATAATCATGGGGTGTGAGACAAATACAAGTACCTGATTGGGAAATCTGACTATGTGGGAACCTCCATATCTGTGATGAGTCTAAAAAGAAGGTATGTGCTGCATCTTAGGTTAAGAAAAGTGCGACCTATGATAAAAGCACTATATTAAAAGATCCTAACAATGAAGTGATAATGTCATACAAAATGTGGTATAGTAGGGGAACACATAATAAATATAGATATTATGTGATGCTAAAAAGTGATGATAGGGTGAGTGAGATACAGTAAGTATGAATACCTGTTAAAGAATGAAGTTTACATGATGAAGGGTATGTATTATCCTAAAATGAAAAACATAAACTAAAATCATTATATAGAATGCATATTGTCCTCAAATGCATATATAATATATAGAACTACAATACTTTGATAATAATCGAAATAATCAAGTCCCAATTGGATATCAAAAAACAATTTGCAATAACAAATTAACATAAAATTAGTATAAAATCTAATTACATCATATATACTTATAAACCCAAAGTATAATAAAAGTGTAGAAATGCCATAACAGGATGTATAGCATAAATAAAGGGACCCATGTTGGGTAACAAATCTAAACCAAAATAAATTCAGAATCTCCAACAATAAAATAAAATGCTGGGCAGGAGGGACATACAGGATCCACAAGCCAAAGACACCCTAAAAAGCAGCCAAATCCACGTTCATATTTAATCCCAAAGGATAAAGTGTCTTTAGCTTGTGGATCCAATACATCTCCCTCTGCCGAAGTCTCAATAATCTATTATAAAAATATGATATCGGTATACTTTCTATAGGGATGATATTGTAACAATCAGGATTACCTCTATGTTTCATATGACAATGCCAAATGACACTATGTGATTTTTTCTTATTGATGATACTGCGAAAATGTTCAGACCATCTGTGGCTAAAGGCGCCTTATGGTGTGGCCAATATATTGTATTCCGCATTTGCAAGATAGCAAATAAATCGTGTGAAGCGCAAGTTAATAAATTCTTGATGGGATAAATTTTCTTGCTAATATGAGAAATTAAAGTTTGCCCATGTCTAATATAGTTACACATTTTGCAGTTCTTAATCCCACACTTGAAAGCTCCCTTTCTTTTTTGGGGGGATTAAGTTTATTTGATGATTTTTTGTTATTAGTGGGTTTAGGGTGACTAGGGGGCCTAAAGGTGTGTTTGTTTTTTACAATGCGACTGGGTGCTAAAATGTTCTTGAGGTTAGGCACCCCTTTGAACACAACAGTGTGCCACTCTCCAATTTATTCATTTAGAATCAGGTCTCTCTTAAGGATCCTCCAATAGTTATTTAGTGCTTAGCAGATTAGTGTATGATTTGAATTATACTGAGGGATAAATCTTAATACAGGTTTATTCAAATTACATGAAAACGTTGAATTCATTTTAATCTGTGGACTGAAATATTTGTCGCTATTATCATTTTTAGCCCGAAGATACCCTCTCTCAATAGTTGCCAGGGGATAATGTTTTTCTTTAAATCTTTCTTTAAGAATCAGGCTTTGTTCTTCATAGTGGGATAGGGTGCTACAAATTCTACAAATTCTTTTGAATTGCTCATATGGGACATTTTATTTCCATGGATGATAATGATTACTTGAGAAATCTAAATAACTATTGCAGTCTACAGTTTTAAAGTGGGTAGAGCTGTCAATCCCTCCCTGATCATTAAAACATAAACACAAATTTAAAAACACAATTTTCTCATGATGAATACAACTAGTAAAGTTTAGCCCTCTTTTATTAGTATTTTGGTGACCAACAAACTCCTCGGCTAGTTCTTTTGAGCTGTTTCATAAAAAAATGTGATCATCAATAAACTTGCCCTAGAATACCAGGCTCGCCCCAAATCTGTATTGATAAATATATTGTTATTTGAAACAACCCATAAAAAGATTTGCAAAAATCGGGGAGAACCTGGTACCCATGGCGTTTCCCTTTACCTGCAAATAAAAATCATCTTGAAATAGAAAATAATTGAGCTTAAGGATAAATAAAATAAGTTGGAGAATAAATTGTTTTTGCAAAGGAGGGATATACCAATCTTCTTCCAAAAAGCTAGAAATGGCATCAATGCCCAAATTATGGGGAATATTTAGAATAAAGCGCCTGCACATCACAGGTTGTCCATAATAGGTTTTCAGTGATCAGGTTGCCATTAAACTTTTTCAAGAGATCAGAAGAATCTCTGATATATGACTCTAAACCCACAACATATTTCTGGAGAATGAAGTCAATATATGCAGAGGCGTTGTTAGGCAGACTCTCTATGCCCGCTATAATCGGCCTTCCCGGAGGATTCGATAAATCCTTGTGGATTTTGGGCAGGTGATAACAGAAGGCATAGCTCGGTTCTTTGGGAAGCAAAAAAACTTTTTCATGTTTGGAAACAATCCCATTTTTTAAAGGCAGAATTAACAAGGCCAGTTAGAGTTTTCAAATATTGGGTGGTGGGATCCTCCCCCAGGAGAAGATAATAGGATTGATCTTGTAAAATCCTTTCTGCTTCTTTGATGTAATCACAGTAATCCTGAAGGACGCCCCCCCCCCTTATCATCTTGGTGGATCACCAGCTGTGTATCATTCGTTAGAGTCTCTAAGGCCCAAACGTCATTAGGGAAAATAGTTTTATTTTTATTATTACCCTTAGGGATAGATTCTAATTTTTCAATCAACAGTTCCTTAAATATTTCAGTGTATGTATTATTGGATATTTGGGGATTGAAACTAGATTTGTTTTTAAAATTAGTTTGTATAAAACCTCCATTAAGGTGCTCTAGCAAAGTGTCAGGTTCATATATGATGATATTAGAATTAATCCTAGTTTCCATTACATCACTCAAAATAGCTTGTGATATAGTCTCTTTAAGCTTTTTTCTGCAAAATATTTTTGCATAGTGAGTTTTTGTATGAATCTATTGAAATCCACAAAGAGATTAAAGAGATTATGAGGGTTGGAAGGGCTAAATGATAGTCCCTTTCCGTACCCTGATCTAATCATCTGTAAGACAATGTGATGAGAAATTGTAGATCCCCTTACTTAATCTTTGTAATCTTGCCTTTTTGGAGGCGGTCCCATGCCCTCTGCACCCCCATCTGCGTACAATCTTTTTCCTTTTGGGGACTGAATGTGTATAGTCAGGGGTTCTAGATAACTCACTATTTTCCGTTGTGACCAGGACTGTTGTTTCGGTCTTTGTTCTAAAAAAACGGCATTATCACGGGTATTTAAATTATTATCACCATTGGAATTGTGTTTGTAAAATGTGGGTGATCGCATGTTGGCAGTAAGGGGGGTACCAGGATCATCTAACAATTCATATCGGTTGGATAATCTTACATTGTCATTATTTTGATGATCATGATTTATTCTTGTCATGGGCTCTATATCCCTTACCCTCACTTTTACGCAATCTTCGTAATCGTCATAGTCCTTTACACTCAATTTGCGATATATCATCAATTCCCAATTTGATTTAAGCTATTTGGGTTTATTAATTTTTAGATATTAGAATGTATAAATATGCTTTTAAACATTAAACACTACTGATGTATTTGGATTGTCCCATATGCTGACGTGCCCCAATGCGATTGGCTTAATTTGCTGGCTTGATAGCCCAATTGGGTATGGTGCTTAGGTGGGTGTGTGACATTCCACTATTCCTATTGGTCTGTTATATGTTTAAGTAGAGCAAGGTACCTATTCTGCTATACAGCCTGATGAAACTGCACGATTTCCAAGAAATGCATTGCTGTACAACTCCATGTTTTTAATTTGTTTTAAATAAAATCCTTTTACACTTGTCTACCTTGCTCTATGGTTGCTGTAATTATGGATGACACCTTGTAAACCTGCTCATAGTAGACCTATCGTAGGTTCCACTATCTGATTGGCTGTGTCCTTCCTTGGTTTGGATGCGTCATCATAGGGGAGTTCTCCCATGGCCAAGCTGTCCTTCCGGGTTTTTTGAGTCAGCCGAGCATCTCTGAAGCCTCGGTTTGTTTAATATTGCACTGGATGAGTACCCAGCTTTATACATCACTTATCCTCCTTTTGTTCCTTATGTTATTACACCATCAGGCGCCTCTTGTTTTCTTGTCTCTTAGGACATTGGGTGCCATGTACTAAGTATCAAAGTGACCCTTCATCTGTATTTCCTCGTCAAAATTTGCTCACGATCTGAATCTCTTATTTACGTGATCGAATTGAAAAACCACTATTTTTCATCTGCGATCGTAATTTTACACAACTAATC
>CAJPDP010193725.1:0-15304 GCA_905336975.1 Bombina variegata variegata | reverse complement strand
ACGTATAGTCTGTGAATTCTTGCACATGCTCAGTAGGATCTGGTGACTCAAAAATTGTAAATATAAAAGACTGTGCACATTTTATTTAATGGAAGTAAATTGGAAAGTTGTTTAAAATGACATGCTGTATCTGATTAATGAAAATGTAATTTAACCTGAGTGTCGAGTGAAACAAAGACTGAAGTTATTCCTTTGTTTGTACTTTAGTTACTTTTGACAATTTCATAATTTCATATTGCACCCCGCCCCCCCTTTTTTTTAATGTGAACTGTAGCTGAGGTATTATGATGTATTTTTAATAGTGGCTTAATGCTAACTTTCTGCATTTACACAAATAGTGGTGTAAGCTCATATAATGAACGGACCTGTAATGAATATGCACCCTTGATATCTGGGAAATTTTACAGTGTTTTTCCTGCAGTGCACAGTTCATTCATTGTTAGCATCACAGAGAAAATCATCTACACCCTACCACCTGTAATAAGGCTGTAAATTCCAGTGGGGGGCTCTGGTGATATCATAAAGCACAGCAGCAAAATGTGAGCCGTTTAATGATGTCAGCGGAACTCTTAGATAAAATTACAGTGTTCTTTTTATGAAGCATTTGGGTGTATTTTATTTACTGCAATACATGGTAACCAAAAATAACACACACCAATTGTTGCATCTTGGGATCTATTTGCATGCTGTACGTATGATTATTTCTGTGAGATATTATGAGGAAGGTATTAACACTAAATTTAAGTTTAGAATGGGTTTTGATAACCCAGTCACGGTTCCTTTCTCATTATAGTTGAATGGCAAAGCTTGAAACAACTATAATTAAAAGTGTGCTTTAGCAGCAGCAGAACAGCTGTAATAATTAGCTATTCATGAGGAGCCATTGGTGGACTGTCTTTTTAAGAACATTTAGTAAGAGGCCCTATTACACACTCCTATCCCAAAAGGATTATTTATGGTAAAGACTAAAAAAGTGCTGTTAAAAAACAATAAAAAACTTTTTACTTTCCAAAAGGCTTTTATGTTAGCACATTCCAACCACATTTTAAACATCCATGGTCCAAAATGTTCTATGATCAAATTTACAATTTTTACTTATGTGTTATTTATTTATACTTTTTCTTCAAGATGCAATCATGTTCAAATATTGTTATGCATTTGTTACTAAAATATGTTATAAATAATTATGTTTCTTTTATGATTCATTTAGATTGTGTTTCACAATAGAAGTTAAACCTCTTCTCACTATTGTTAGAAAGTGTGGTTATTGCTCAGCATGTAGTTGTGATGAGACTAAGGATATATTTCTTGCAGTTCTTCTGACTTATGATCTTAAAGTAAATCAAAACCTATGAATGATCCCCCCCTCCTCTTTCCTTTAGTGCAGAGGAACCCCTTGAAAAACAAGGTTTATTTATTCTTCGAAAAATTAAGGGAATATTTTATCCAGTCTGGATTTTTTAACATGTATATGAAAGTTCCTTTTTTTTTTAAAACAAGCTTTATTGAGCAAATCGTTTCAATATACAAAACCAAAGTAAATGCACGTACATAATAGTTATACAATCCAGTTTATAATTAGAACGAGAGGCGATGGAATCAAATTAACAGACAGTACAGTCTCCTATATCTACGAACTAAAAGACTTTAATGTCCTAGGTTATTTAAAGTCGTACTCAGTGTTGAAAAGCTTGGCATTTTAACAATTTTTCAATAACAATTATTACAACTTATATAAACATATAATTTATTTATTAGATACGTAGAGAAGATTATTTTCTAGTAAGAGAGAGAAAGGTACTGAGAGAGGAGAAGCGAAAAAAAAAAGGGAAGGGCTCTAGCAGTTGTCCAAAGGGGAGTATAATTATAAATGGCCAGTATCAGTTACAAGTGGCGCGTGGGAGAAGCGTTCCAGACAGCCGACATCATTTCATATGTAACCATTTGGTTACTCTTAAAATAATGTAATTTCTACATTATTAATAATTCCTCCACTGAGGAGCGCCATTCATCAAATGTAGGAATTTCCTTAGATTTCCACTTTTTTGGGATAAGCTTCTTAGCTCCTGTGAGCATTATCAAGAGAAGGGCCCGAGTGTGGGTGGTTTTAATGTTAGGAAGGTGCAGGAATAGCATCTTTTCAGGCGTGTTTGGTATATGTATGTTTAGTTTAGTTGACATATCCCCTAGAATTGTCGACCAGTAGTTTGTCAGTCTAGGGCATGACCACCATATATGTATAAGCGTCCCCAGCTCCCCGCATCCTCTCCAACAAGCAGCATTAGCTGATGGAAATAACTGATGTAATCTTGCTGGTGTATAGTACCATCTAGTCAGTAATTTGAGTTGTATTTCCTGCACTTTAGCTGAAACAGAGGAGCGCTTCACCAATCCAAACGATCTAAGCCATTCTTCTTCATCTATTATGTTATTAAGGTCTCTATTCCAAGCCCTAGTGTATGATGGTAATTGTGTATCTGGTGGTATACTTTCGAGATCAATCTTTTTGGCAGAATGCTACCTGTACATAGTAACTCAAATGGTGAAAGTTCCCTGAGAAAGTTACCTCTTTTTTTGTGATACATCAGGTAATGTGATAGTTGATGCTATCTTAACCAGGATGAGAAGATTTTCCCATATTGTTCCACCATAGTTTGCTGCGAGCACAACCTACCCTCCTCTAATGCAAAGTGTAGAATTCCTGCCCTTAAACTGTAAGGAGTGCACATGCGTTTACTTAGCTCGTAGTATGGTATTTCAGGATTTTCTATGATTGGTAACATAGGTGAATTAATGGAAGATATATGTGTGCTGGTGGCAATTAGTCTATCCCACTCGTGCAGGGTCTCTAGCGTCAAATGGTATTTATAGAGCAGTTTAGGGCGTCTCGACACAGGTATCCATGCTAGGGTTCCGACATTATGTGTTTGAAGGATCTGTCCATCTATTCTAACCCATTGTTTCTGTGTGGTGTTGTGCGAACACTCGATCAGTCTCTGTAAGAGTATAGCCCTTCTGTACAAAGTCAGGTCAGGGAATCCCAACCCTCCTCTATCGCGGGGAAGATATAATGTCTTTCTAGGTATTCTTGGTTTTACCCCTGTCCATATAAACTGTTCTATAGTTCTTTGTAAATGAGGTAAAAAGTCTGTCGGTAAGTGGATTGGGACAGTTTGCATTACATACAATATGCGCGGCAATATATTCATTTTAATTAGTTCTATTTTTCCTAGCCATGACAATGACTTATTACTCCATGAGGACAAAACATTGATTATTACTTTCCGCAGGGTTAGATAATTATTTTTATAAAAATCTGAGGGATTTGCGGATAAATATATACCTAAATATTTCAATTTGGAGGCAGCTATAGGGACTTTATAATCTGTGGCCAGAAGCTGAATGTGTTCATAGGGAGCATTTATATTGAGTAATTCTGATTTTGAGAGATTTAAATGAAAGTTAGAAAGCGCACCGTACTCGTCTATCTCTTTCAGAAGCTCAGGGATTGAAGTGTCGATATTCGTGAGAGTATAAAGAACATCATCAGCGTAAATCGCTTGTTTATGTTCTGTAGAACCCACTTGTATCCCCTTGATGTTTGTATTGTTTCTAACTTTATGTGCCAACGCTTCAATTGATATGGCAAAAAGTAATGGGGACAGGGGACAACCCTGCCGGGTCCCATTTCATATAGTGAAATTGTCTGATAATAATCCATTTAATCTAACCCGAGCGTTTGGGGCAGAGTATAACGTGAAATTCATATTAACAAAGGATTCTCCAAAGTTCATTGCCTTCATGACCTGACACAGAAAAAGCCAATTGACGCGGTCGAAGGCCTTCTCCGCATCTGTCGAAAAAAGTGCCATAGGCACTCCCTCAACCTGAGCATAGTTTATTAACTGAATTACCTTGTTGGTGTTATCTCGTGCCTCTCTACAGGGCACAAAATCCACCTGGTCTGATGAAATCAGATTTGTAAGATATTTGTTGAGGCGGTTTGCCAGTATTTTAGCTAAGATCTTAACATCCGTGTTCAGTAACGAGATGGGTCTAAAGTTTGCTGGGGAAGTGGGAGGTTTACCCGGCTTAGGGCTGACTGCAATATGTGCTTCAAGCATTGTGCTAGCGATTGAGGGGTTTTCTACTAAATTGTTAAAGAGTTGGAGCATCAGGGGGCCTAAGGTTTTAATGAATAATTTATAATATCTAGGAGAGAACCCATCTGGTCCTGGGCTCTTGCCACAAGGGAAATCCTTAATAGCCTGGGCGAGTTCCTCTGCAGAGATAGGAGCGTCAACGCTATCTCTGTGTTCAGCTTCTAATTGTGGTAATTCTAGTGCGGCTAAATATTGATCTATCAATTTCTTATCCACTGTGCTATTGGTTTGGTCAATAATTCCATTTGTGTGTGTTATATTATATAACGCCTTATAGTAAGAATGGAATGAGCTTGCAATTTGTTTACTGCCTTTCAGCGTAGTTCCGTCTGGGTTTTGTATAAAATGTACGTGTGTTTTAAGTTGCTTTCTATGTACAGCTCTAGCCAATAATTTCCCAGGTTTATTGCCTCCTTCATAGTATTGTTGTTTCACTGCCAAGGTCTTACACTGGTAAGCCTCCGTTAGGTGTGCATTAATTTCTTTTCTAGTATTCTCTAATTTTTTTCTAATGTCCGTGTCTAGTGGGTTACTCTTGTGTTTTTATTCTAATTGTGCAATTGCGTTTAACAGTTGGGTATGTTTTAGTCTGTGTTGTTTATTGAAACGTGCTTTATGCTTAAGGAATTCTCCCCGTATGACACACTTATGTGCTTCCCAAAAGTTCATGGGTGAAGTTTGTGAGGGGTTGTTGTGCGCTAGATAGTCAGTCAAAGTTTTTTAGATTTCTGACTTTATTATAGGCTTGTCCAATAAGGTATCATCTAGTCTCCAGATACATGTTGTAGGGGGAAGGTCAGGCCATTGTATAGTGCATGTGACAGGTGCGTGATCTGACCAAGTTATAGGTCCAATAGAGCAGGATGTAACCATGTCAAGCCCAGTCGTGTCGGTAAAAAAATAGTCTATACGAGAATATTTATTATGTGGGGGAGAGTAGTATGTGTAATCTCTACTTGTTGGATGCAAAGATCTCCATGTGTTATGCAGTAAGAGATTTGAAATCGTTGTCTTAACTGATTTAATTATCTTGGCAGGGGTACTAGCCGAGCCATTTGACGTGTCCATTTGCGCGTCCATGGTTAGGTTAAAATCACCAGAGAGGAACACCAGGCCCTTCGCAAGATCTAAAAGTAGCTTTGAAATTTTAGTCAAGAACAGGTGTTGGTCAGTGTTTGGGCTATAAAGGGTGGCTAAGGTTATTGGGTGCTCATATAGCAGGCCCATCAATACCAAGTATCTGCCATCCGGGTCCTTCTCTACGTGCATGACCTTTAAAGGGACAGTGTGATGGATCAATATACCAACTCCACCTCTCTTGGCAGAGCCAGAGGCAAAAAAGGCTGTAGGGTATTGCGCATTGAACCATTTCGGTTCTTTACCCTTGCAAAAATTTGTTTCTTGGAAAAAAAGCACATGACTATGCAAATTTTTAAGTGCTCTAAAGGCTATAGACCTCTTACCTGGATTATTCAATCCCTTTGCGTTGACTGTGGTTAGTGTAAGGCCATGTGAGCCAAATTTACTGTTTTGATGATTCATTCTGTAGAAGAAGAAACAAAACAAAAAAAGGGAAGAAAAAAGGAGGGGGAAAGTCTTGATTTGAATGGAAAGTAGATGAAAAGATTTTGTTAAGAGAAGATCAAAGTAAGGGAAAGAAGAAAAGAGAGAACCCGGTGTACAGTTGTATACAGATAATACAATATCGATAGATTAAAGTTCTTTATATTCAGTCGTAAACCAACTGAAGTTTAACAACAAACAAATGCAATTGGGGTAGTAACCCTCAGGCTAATACAAATTAAAACAAACATTAATCTCTTGATGGTTATAAGGCCACCTACTCAAGAGGTGATATAAAATAGGCATAATAGGGAAATTAGTAAAAGGGAGGGGGGTATAGATGGGAATGTCAGTTAAGGGAAAAAAGGGAGGGGGTAGTTTGGGAGGGGAAGCAGAGTTAGGGCGTGCAGTCACATAACTATTCATTGTACGCTGTCATCGTATATAGATTGATATCAGCAGCATATCTCTTAATTTACCCTCGAGACACCCCGAGGCCACACCCAGGAGTAATCAATCCTGCTCAAGGCAGGAATAGTACCACATTTACTGCAGTAATCTTGCTTAGTTAGGCTCCCAAAAACAAAATTAAATTGTATACAATCTATAAGCTATGTGCATCATTAAAGGTAATTATATACCCCAAAGATAATACAGTGCAGATTAAGATCATAATATGATGTAATAATTTGAGGCATATTAAATTGTTATCTTTATTTTAGTTGTTTTAAGTGGCCCCTCTTCTCATTTATGGTAAGGGTGCTTTTTCTAGAGTGTATCAGTTCATTCACCACGTATCTTGTAACATCATTTACACGGTTATATAGCAAATGTCTCCTGCAATTAGAAGCTATACAGTACAGTGTTTAGATAGTGGCACTAAGGCAAAACATTCTATCATATCAAAAAAGGATACTGTGTTGGTGTATCTAGGGGAAGTTTTCTTTTCCTCTCATCACAGAATGTCCTTCACTAATACGGCCAATTTTAAGGTGCAGGGTAAGTGATTTCAGGAGGATTCTCCCCCTGCCGCTGATTATCACCAATTGAAAGGCTTGCGTAGAATGCTTGAATGTCTGCTCCTGGTCTGTATGTTGCAGTTTTGTTATGATGAGTGGCTACCAGCGACACCGGGAAACCCCACCGGTATTGGACTTTGTGTGCTCTCAGATTGGCTGTGATGTGGCCCATGTCCCTTCTTTTTTGTAAGGTAGTTGGGGACAAATCCGAGAAGATCTGTAATTCTTCGCCCGCATGTTGTATCGGGTGCTTAGTACGTGCACAGCTAAGGATTTCTTCCTTATCCCTGAAGCTTAAAAAACGGACAATAATGTCTCTGGGTGGCAGTTTTGCTCTGAGCGCTCTATGTGCGCGTTCTAGCGCTATGTCTGGGGAGGATGGAGTGTCCTTCAATGTGCGGAACTCTGAAGATAGCCATCTATAGCTGGTGGATGGATGGTCTCCAAGACCCCTCTAATTTGTAATTTGTTCCTACGGCCCCTGTTGTCAAGTTCTTCAAGTTTATCCTACAACTGCTGTATTACCTCTGACTGACCCTGAATCTCTGTATTCATATGCTTTTAGAAGCTGAGTTTGCAGTTTGTGCTGTTTCAACCTGTGACACCCTGGTGTCTAAAGCATTGATGTCCTTCGTGACATCATTAAAAAGGTTGCGCATTTCTTGTACTGCATTTTTAATATCCTCCTTTGAGGACAGATTTTGTAAATCTTCTTTTGTGATTAGGTGTTTCACCTGTACATCAGTATTCTGTAGCTGTTCACTGGGCACATGCTGGTTGGCGTCCATTATTTCAGATGGGGAGGAGCTAGGGTGTTCTACCTGTTTCAAATATTTATTAAGTGTACGCATAGGTGTCTGTTTGTCAGCCTTGTTCTGTTTTTTACAAGGCATCCCTCAGCCACCCCTCCAGTAAATAGATAGAGATCCGGTCTACCTATATCAGCAGATTTCACACTCCTCATACAGATCTGTTATATGAAGGCACCAATAAGGTTCTGAGACTAGAGTATTCAGTAAACTATACAGTAGTCTTAGCTGTGATGCTCTTTTTGTGGGTATTAAAATGCGCTCCGGCCACTTTGCAAAGCGCAAAGTTTATCTTCCTGTCCCTGAAAGTTCACTTAGATCTCCTATTTCAATAGTCCAGTGAAATGTGCCAATGTAGTTATACAAATAAGTTCAGGTTATTATAGTCTGTAGATGAGTTAATTAATGTTTATCTGCAGGTGTGCCTTATGTGAATAAAATGTTATCCAGAGACTAGATCTCTCTCCATACAAGAGCGCCTGTATTCCTAGCCTGTTATATAATATACTCTCTAACAGGCCGATGACCTCCGGTATCTCATGGTACCTTTCTCCCAGGGTAACAATTTTATTATGGGGATGCAGATATTAGTGACCAGCAGTTTGCGTAAATAAGAATGGGATGATAAGCTAGTTACTTCTTTGTCTCAGTCTCTGTGCAGAAACGCTGACTCATAACTCAGCTTATAGCCGTTCGTGAGCAACCGAGTGAGTCGCGTGGCATACTTAGGCCTTGTACTTTCTGTCTGAGCGCTGCTACATGTAAAGTTTGTCTTCCTTACCCGAGGCTCTCCAGCTGCGCCAGTCTCCTCTAAGCAGCAGTGTTTATCAGGTGTTGCACGGTTCTTTCCTCTCCAATCCACCCGAGTATGTGGAACTTCGTATGTGAGATCAATCCGGGATCGAGAGGCCCCAACCTCAGCCTGTGTTTCAATGCGGTAAAAGGTCTCCGTGTCACTCCGTTAAACGAGCACTTGTTTACTATCCCTTTTTAATATTATAGATGTATTTTGACAGGAGTCAAGTTTATAATGGTTACCCCCCTAAGGGTAGACAAGTTAGGTTAGATTTATGCCCAAAATATTGATTGCATAGTCTGAAGGTTTTAGAGCTCTCCTAAAACACAGCCACCTGCCTGCGTGGCTAGGCTCCGCCCCCCGTTATCTCGAAAGTTCCTTTTTTATGTTTTGTTTTATTCATCTGATTTCAAATGCCCCTGTTTTGCAGTGTAACTCTTTCATTATTGGTTTGTGGTTCATTTTTCTTAGCCTTTTACCAACATATTTCCCCAATATTCTGGTGCTTTATGGGTCAAAGGCACCTGCCACAACCATACCTCTATGATTATTTTTTTTCTAGAGCTTAAAATGCAGGCCATCTGGCCACAAACTCTTTATTGTCATAAAACATTATGAGCAAATATTCTAGAGTTCGTAGTTTTCATGTTTCATTATTGAGCAGCGACATCAGCAGATGCAATTCTTATATGGTTTAGAGAGATTAGGTCCTTTTGGGAGTCATCTATTATTCTTTGTTGGTATTATGGTGTGTTTCTTGCTCCACTTTCAGCACTGTTTATATTCAGTCAATGTGATAATGCTTGCTTACATCTACTACCAAAGAAGGAGTATAATTGGTATATTGTGGCAAAGTTATTTTTCTTAGTAAGCAGAATTCAGTCTTAGGGTTTGGTGATCAAAAACTCACCGTATTTTAATCTGTGTCTCTCCTTCCATCAATGCAAAGCTAGTTGAACAGATCTCAAGCTAAAATTTCTCTTTCCAAAATTCTTTGAAGGATCACACAGAACTGCCGATAATAATCTTGCCGGTGAGGGGAGCTTTAGCTCATTGGCCCTTAGTGTTAACTTAGTCATACTCATTCAATGTCTTCAGGGCCTGAAAGCAGTTAATGGTCACTTCTAATAGATAATGTTTTGTAATTCTCCTGAACTTAAATCAATTTCTTGGTGAAATCTACAGAGTTCTGTGTTATACCAGAAACAAGGAAGATTCAGATTTATATCATTCCTTTTCTTGTTCTACTTTCTCATGTTACTCTATTCAAATAAAACGTAGACCAAACCTGGACCAGTATAATGTAAACAGGGATTTACCTTGCTTATGAGCTAGAACAAAGTCTACAGGAGATATGTTGCAGACAAATGTCAGGAACAAGTTTAGGTTGCCACCAAGGAGACAGAACCATATGTCAACAGCTGGAGAATATCAATAAGAGTCATCAGTTAACAGAACAGGGTCCAATACCAGAAATACAGACAGTAGCCTGTCATCAAAGCAAAAGGGGCAGGCAGAAGAGTAGTCAAAAGTTATCTTCTAGAAGTTAGCAACCAGTTTATCAGTCCATAATTAAGTGTACTGTCAAGGATGAAGCAAAAGACTTACACCATGGTACACGCTAGGGTTAGGACCAAGAGGCCACACCAGAAACAAAATCAACAGGACTTACATAAAGAATAACCAAGAACAGATTGGTGTTAACAAGAGCCTTTTAACACTTTCTGTGTGAGTGTTGGTGCCAAATCAGCTTTAGGGTCCTTTCTGATGCAGAAGGATCAAATAGTTACATTTGAATGTACACAGAATACCCCTCGCTGTCAGCAGTGCTAACCCTCTGCTTCTTAAAGCATACTGGGACTCCAGCCATGATTACAATCTTCTTTATAGTACTACTCCAGATCCTCACAAAACTTTTAACTTTGAACTAAAACCGCTCTCATATAAGCTTCCAGGTTCTTGACAACAGGGAAAACTGGTATTCTGACCCGGTCTGTCTAGTTGCCTACTCAAGTTCCCAATCTTATTTGCTGGTCAATTTTTAACTTTAAAATGCATTTGCACTGACAGTTTGTTATTTAGTTCCTAATTCCTAAAGAATGAGGATTTTTGTTACATACTTATGTATAGGGTACCAAAAAAAGTTTACTGATAGCCTCTGCTCTGTATTTGGGCCTTTTCCCTCATAGCAGGCAACATATTACTTGGGCTGGATCATGAAGTGTCCCCATTTATCCATTGAAGTTTTGGATCATACCTATCTGTCTGTGGATGAACCATGTTCACAGCCAGGGAACATGTCCTTCCAAATTCAAGGCAAGCAGCATTTGTCACTCACATTTTTCTTTAAAGGGACACACCAATTAGTTCTCATTATCAACTCAGCAATCATACAGGTCAAACGGGGTCACTGATGGAGCTTTTATCTAATATACACTTATCTAATAAACACAATATTTATAATGGTCATTTAAGGGGGCAGTAAACACCTTGTAATTACAAAACATTTATGTTGTGCTGCTATAGAGTAACATATCAGTCAAGTCTTAAGTAATTAATTATTAAATTATCATTAAACAAATTAACATCCTTTTTTTACTGCAACTCCACCTGCCTAATGAGACTTCAGGAGAACAAATTTGTAAGGCTGCAACTTGGTCATCTCTACACACTTTCACAAAAGCAGCTTTTGGCAGGAAGGTCCTTCAGGTGGTTGTCCCTGGTAAATAGGTGCCTACTTTCCTGTCCACGAATCCACACAATTTTTCTTAGTGGTGGGAGTTCTAATTTGCACCTCTTTACCCTACTATCTTTTTTACTTATTCCTCCAATACTTGGCTATACAAAATACTGGGAGGGTCAGGGAAGTAGGATGGATATTAAAGCTTTGATGTAGGGTATCTTTGCCTCCTCCTGATGAGCAGGTGATGAATTCCCTACAGTAAGTGATTATGGACTCTTACCAACAAGAAAAAAATGAATGTATTAGGTAAAAAAATAATAATTATATTTTGCCTCATTTATAGGCGCAAGCGAAGACTGATGAAAGGGCACTGGAGTACCTTTCAAATAGTCTTATACAGGCTAACTAACTAAGGTAAAAGAAACCTACATAATCTTTAGCTTGTTATATTGTTAAAATTGCTTTTAATCTGGATAAGATAAATGGAAATTGCAGGTTCACATTCTGATGCATCTCTTCTAGAAAGACCTTTCTCTCTCGCTCTCTCACTCTCTCTCTATTTCACTCTCTCTCTCTTTAATAAAACAATCCTTATTCGGGTTGTTTAAACATGTATTTAAAAATCATACATTTATGATCAGTGAACTGGATAAACCTTGTTTATTCATGCCTGCTGTGTAGTGCTTGTCCACTCATTAAAATGAAGAAAATCAGCAGGGAATGCTTGCAGGGGTTAAGCAGCAGCGCACAAAGTAAAAAGTCAAGTGTGGTAAGCCTTTTGTTGTGGTATTATATTGGTTTCCATCATTATATGAATATAAGGAAGAAAGAGCTCCATGACTTTAGAATTTATATAAATTACTATGCTGACAGTTCTAAAATAAAAGGGAATGCCCATGCTGAACCTGTGTGTGAAAAGCGAGTGTGCTAGTGTAATATGGACTAGACGTGATTGCTCTCCTGATCTGACCTCTCAGCTGTGCCATGTTAATTTATGCTGCTATTTGCTTTCTCTGTGCCCTAGAGCTCCAAGTAGATATACATACACGCGTGTATAAATCTGCGTGTGTGAATAGACCAATAGTTTTAGATATCATTTATACTGTATGTTCAAGTGAACTGAACTTTTTTCTACATTTAAATTTGGATATAAAAATGTTTTAATCAAACTTTTCCATTGGACATTCGCTTTTATTTCATCACATCCGTCACTGTTGTTAAATGAATTTGTGAACTGGACCATGATGCTTGCTGACTTTAATAAACATTGTATGATATCCAAGACCTGTTTCCAAAATATTCCCTTACCTTTACTAGAATTTCTGCTGACATTGACAAACTATGGAAGATGTTCTCTTGGGATTTTAAAAACTAATGGATAATACAGTAAGGACTGTCTGCTATACACTCATGTGTAAACTGGGAGCTTGATGGATAGTAAACCTACATTCTGAAACTTATTTGGAACCATTTTTGTTTTTTTGAGGTTGGGTAGAGCTGTATGCCTGAACTTCCATTATCTTCACTAAATATCATCGTTAAATTCATTATATATCTTCATTAGAGAGTTGCACATATGATATAGTTGCATTTTTGGAATTTGCGTACTGCCTGTCTTTTTATTGTTTTTCAAGATGATCTTGAATAACTTTTTTTTTATTTTAAGTGAAGCCATTATGAAGAAAGAAAAAACAATTTTCAGGGAGTTTAAGAAAATTTTGTTTATAATGCTATGTAACCATTGGGATTCTCGTAAAATCATAACAGCATGGAGCATCCACTATATTTAATAGTGTAGTGATTGGACTAATTATCATTAAAGATAATTAAGAAAAGTATTGGTCATGATGTCCACTAAAGCTGTTCAGAATCCTTTACAATTACTAATGTGCAGCATAACTTCTGTTATTAACTTAAAGGGACAATAAAGTCAAAATTGAACTTTTATGATTCAGGTAGAGCTTGTTATTTTAAGCTCTTTTCCAATTGACTTCTGTTATCTAATTTACTTTGTTCACTTGGTATCATTTATTTAAAAGAAAGAATACCTAAGTTGTCTTAGGAGCAGCAATGCACTACAGGGTGATAGCTCATGATTGGTGGTTGCATATATATATATATATATATATATATATATATACCTCTTGCTATTGGCTTACGCAATGTGTTAAGCTAGCTCACAGTAATGCACTATAGCTCCTTTAACAAAGGACACCACAATAATAAAGCAAATTTGATAATAGAAGTCAACTGGAAAGTTGTTCAAAATTGTATGCTGGATCTGAATCAATTAAGATAAATGTTGGGTTTCATGTCACTTACGTGACTGGATATTGTATCTTTTATATCTTTTACAACCAAGTTTTAATGATGTCCAAGAAACCATGCAAGATAAAAAGTAAAACAGGGACAAATGAGAGAAAATTGCGGGGTAGATTTACTTAATGTTGAGCGGACATGATTCACTATAGCATACGCTGTCGGCATTTATCCAATCGACCGCTAGCAGGGGCTGTCAATCATCCCAATCAGATTGGGATGATTTCAATCTGCCACCTAAAAGGTGGCGGACAGGTTAAGGACCAGTGGCATGTTCTGCTTCATAAATTGAGCCCTATAAATGTAGTCAAAGACCCTCCTAATCTTTGCACTGTTCTACAGAATCTATATATAAGTGCATTGAAATTCTGCACATTTTACTAGATTACCTCTATTCAATAGCTTTCATTTAAAAAACAAAACAAAAATGTCTTACTAGATAATCAGCTTATTCAAGTTTGTATTATGCATCATTAAAAGTCAGAAAGCCAGCACCATAATTGACTTATAAAAATGTGGGTAAAACACAGATGACGACAAGTCAAACATTTGTTTTAACGATTCTGAAAGCCTGTCATTTTAAACAGATGAAAATAAAGAAAAACCTCCCATCTGCATTCATTTTACATTTTTACTAAAATTTTTCATTTATATGGAAAGATTACTCATGCTTAATGATGAGATCTGCTATAACACTGCTCTGTAATTTCCAACTGTAACACGTAATTTATTGCTGTGCTGATATTAATAAAAACAGAAGCAAGGAAACACACCTGCATCAAACTATACCTACAGGACTAGCGGCTGGTATTAGAAAGAAAAAAAATATATATATCAAACATTTTTTTCCTTTTCTCGCTAGGAACATATTACCTACTGTTTGTGTACGTGTATCCCTGACAACATGCTTAGTTGTTAGGATCCCATATCTATCAAGCTCTAAGTGTGAAAGCCATTGCTTTATAAAAATGACATCACCTGTTTCCAACTGAAAGAGCTATACAAACATGATTTTTAAAGAAGTATTCTGTGTAGCTTATGATTAAATAGAAAGCTTATCACAGAAATTTTTGGACCAAAAAAACAAAACAAACAAAAAATAAATAATTAGATTGTCTCTGAGAATTATGTCAAATATTGACGTTTTTCAGATGGAATATAAGATACACTGTAATATTTCAATAATTTTGTGAGATTGTAGGTTTCTGTTATTTATTGTTTTTTTTTTTGGGGGGGGGTTAGTATTATACTGTAACTTTTTTACACTATGTGCACTTTTCTTGATTTCTAGTGGCAAAATGGGCATGGATGTGGGGTCTGATGATGTCACACACAATATGGAAGTGCCCAGAGACACTTATAATTAATGTCTGACACTTATAATTTGTCTCACTTAGAGGGACATATAGCCCCTCATTTCAAATTAAGGGGATCTCATGTCCCTCTAAAATGCAAATAATCTGTGTAAATATAACTGACGCCTGTAAGAGTAGGTATCACAGAATTTAGACTAAGTGGGTCTCTAATCAATTCACTATATCCCCTCCTATGAGAGGCATAATGGACAGCTCATTTGAAAGAGAAGCACTAAAAGTGTCAAATTGTGCACTGGCGATGCAAATTATTACTTTGGGAAATGGTAATCACATGCAGCAATGGCACCAGGTATGTTCTCTATTGATAGAGAAGTTTCTGATAAAAAGCCCTTATTTACCTCTCTGAATTGTGTAAAGGAGGGGAAATCCCTCTTTTGAATTTGGGAATCATGGGTTAAATTCAGTGTTTGGTGTCATAAGGCAAATTTAAATTTTCAGTTATCCAAAAAAGTGGGATAACTATATGAGTTTAAAAAAGTGTAATTATGTAAAAGAAATAGCAAACAAAAACAGGTACTGCTAATACCATGCCAATTTTATCAAAAAAATTAACATGACATATTATATATATATATA
>CAJPDP010193563.1:0-12345 GCA_905336975.1 Bombina variegata variegata | reverse complement strand
ACCCCTAATGTAAAGCATTAAATTAGTGGAAAAAAGTGCGGCCTATACTCGGGACAATACGATATATAGTCTCTTTTTATAAGAAACTGTGTTGGCATTAGAGTTAGCCTATAGGCTGAAAATCTTGTAAGGAATGAGTACTGGTTACTGTCACTTTAAGAATGAGTTAGTAGGGAAGAAATGCAATTCTTATGTTGTTATATCACAAACTGAGTGTTAAGAGAATATATGTTCATCAGAGTAATCAAGTACACATAAGATTAAGTATAAATGTATTTTGCTATATTCGTAGTAAGTATCAGCGAAGGAAATCAATCCCAGTTGCTACCTCAAGCATAAAGGGAAATAAGAAAGTCTTGTGAGCTTCTAGAGATACAAACACAGTAGTCTTATAGCAACTATGTATTTAAACTGATTGAGTTTGGTTAGGATATAGATCAGATCAGGTAAGTAAATATGTGCGGAAAGTGAAATACGTTCAGGAGCTTCACATAGGGTATGCACAGAGTAAACTGAATCCCAGTCAGAGAGACTTACTTGTATAGTCGGATAGCTGATGTTGAAGTATTTACTTACTGACCGCTGCTGCTGTGAAGGGATTGTTTGGTGATGAGCTGGGAGTAGAATGCCTTCAATCTGTGACGTGTGCGTAGCTGTAGATCCACTGAGAGCCTCAAGCATACACAGTCCGTATGCGGCAGGGAATGTTCATAGAACTGCAGAGGTAATTGAAAAAGAAGGTGCTACAACTTGAATTAAATGCAGCAGGTAAGACTGGTTCTTTGATGTATGCAGAGAAGGCAATACTTAGATTGTAAACTGCGAGAGGAACTGAATGAGCTGCAACAGTATTGGTTCCCTGGGAAGGCTTAGAGTTACTGCAGAATGCTGTAGGTTGGAGATCACACCTGTTGATCCAAATTACTAAGCAAGGTAGGTAGGGGGGAGGAGAGATTTATAGTGAGGAATTAAAGGGACAGTGTATATGCAGCAAATCCATGACAGAACCCCCTCCCCAAGGAGCCACTTCGTGGCTCAAGGCTTAGGCCGGTCCGGATGCCTACGGTGGAACAAAGAGACGAGTCTGGGGGCCGTGACATTAGTTGAGGGCTCCCACGAATCCTCCTCATGACTAAAACCCCTCCAACGGATCAGGTACTGAAGGACATTACGATAGTATCTGGAATCCAATACAGCCTGAACTTCATATTCAGGGAGATGGGGCTCAGAGAGGGAATTAAGAGGCTTATCAGTTGTAGAGCTGAGAGGATTATATGGTTTGAGTAGAGATATGTGGAAAGATGGGTGTATCCGTAAAGTGGTGGGGAGATCCAAGGTAACCGCATTAGGGTTAATTACTTTGATGATTTTATATGGACCCACGAAAAGTGCAGCTATTTTCTTGCTTGGGATACGGAGGTTGATATGTTTTGAAGAGAGCCACACATAGTCTCCAACCTTGTAGTCCCAGTCAGTAGTGCCGCCTTCTGAGGTCATAATAAATTTTCTGGATACCTTGAGCATTCAGTAGGTTTTGTTGAATAAGAGAAAAGCCTTGCGCAAGTTCATTAACAGTGTCATTCACAAGTGGAGAAGGAGTCTCTTGTCTAGGATATAAATGGTATCTAGGGTGGAATCCATAGTTGGCGTAGAATGGCAAAACTAGTGGAAGCATTAGCTGAATTGTTGTAGGTGAACTCCGCTGTAGGGTTAAGTGAAAACCAGTTATCTTGTAAAGAAGAACAGTGACATCGAAGATATTGCTTTAATGTTTGGTTTGTTCGCTCAGTCTGCCCATTAGTTTGGGGATAATAAGCTTTACTAAGCCTTAGTTTTATTTTTAATGCAGAACATAATTGAGTCCAAAAGCGAGAGGTAAATTGAGAGCCGCTATCAGAGGTTATTGTATTGGGGAGGCCATGATATCTAACAATGTGATGAAGAAATAATTTTGCAGTTTCGGCTGCTGTTGGTAAGGAATGTGAAGGAATAAAATGTGCCATTTTAGTGAAGTGATCCACCACAACGGCTATAACAGTATTATTATTAGAGGGAGGCAACTTAACGATAAAATCGATGGCTATATCTTTCCGTGGTCTATTAGGAACAGGTAAAGACATCAAAAGACCAAATGGTTTGTTTTTCATAGGTTTATTTATAGTGCATGTTAGACATGTTTTTATGTATTTTGAGACATATGCTGTCATTTTAGGCAACCAGAAATCTCTTTGGAGGATCTCACATGACCTGTGAAAACCTGGGTGGAGCTGTTGAAGTTACTTCTTCACGTAAATCTTCTGGAACATATATCTGTTTTTGATGATAGAGTAACCCATCTTCACCTTTCTTGAGTAGCTCTGACCGTAAGTCTTGATCTTTTTCTTGTGAGCTACTAAATAACGATATAACTTCAGTAGAAAAACCGAAGAATCTGTCAGGTGGTATGACTGACTTCGGACTTCGGGTCTTGGATCTTTTCTAGACAAAGAATCTGCCTTCCTGTTTTTGCTACCTGGTCTGTATGTGATCATGAAATCAAATCTTGAAAAGAAAATATTCCACCTAAGTTGACGGGATGACAAAGTCTTATTGGTTTTAAGGTATTCTCGATTTTTATGATCTGTATATATTAGAATGGAATGTTTTGTTCCTTCAAGTAAATGTCTCCAAACCTCCAAGGAACTTTTTATAGCTAGTAGCTCCTTTTCACCAATTCGGTAATTAACCTCAGAGGAATTAATTACCCTTGAGTATTATGCAACAGGGTGAACTACTTCATTTGGTGATTGTCGTTGTGATAGAATGCCCCCAAGGATATATTCTGAAGCATCGACCTCGAGTATTGATACTCAGGATTAGGAAATTGCAGAATTGGGGCATTTATAAAATAATTATTCAAACTTTGGAAGGCTGCTTCAGCATGTGAGGTCCAAATGAATTTAGGGTGGTTACCGATTAGAGAAGTCAAAGGTTTGACAATGGTAGAAAAATCTTGGATAAATCTTCTGTAAAAGTTGGCGAACCATAAAAATCGTTGAACCTCCTTTTTGTTCTTAGGTACTGGCCAAGATGTTATTGCCTCAACTTTCTTACTTTCCATCTGTATGCCAGATGGGGATATCAGGTACCCAAGGAAAGAGATGGTATTAGTGTTGAAAATACATTTTTCAATTTTAGCATATAATGAATGTTTTCTGAGATGATGTAAAACAGTTCTGACGTGTTGGGTGTGTTGTTGTTGATCTTTAGAATAAAGATATCATCCAGATATATCACCATACTGACGTCAAGTAAGTCTTGGAACAAGTCATTAATAAAACACTGGAAAGTGGCAGGGGCATTACACAACCCAAAAGGTATGACTAGATACTCAAACAGGCCATACCTTGTTCGAAATGCCGTGAACCATTCGTGACCAGATTTTATCCTAATAAGATTGTAGGCCCCTCTTAGATCATGCTTGGTAAATATATTTGTGCCTTGGAGTCTCTCAATAATCTCTGGGATAAGAGGTAACGGATATCTGTTTTATTTCGTACACTTGTTAAGTTCCCTATAGTCTATTATTGGGCGCAAGGTACCATCTTTATTGCATACAAAAAATATGCCAGCCCCAGTAGGGGAGGTAGAAGGCCTAATGAAGCCCTTTCTGAGATTCTCCTCTAGATAGTCCTTAAAATGTAATAGCTCTGGCTCTGACGGGGTATATGTGCCCATATGGAATTGAGGAGTTAGGAAGGAGTTCAATTGGGCAGTCGTAGGGCCTATGAGGAGGAAGGGTCTCAGCCTGAGTCTAGTCAAAAACGTCAGAGAAGTCACTATAATATTCAGGAATAGATTGTGTTGTAGTCTGTAGTATGTTGTTAACAGAAAAAACAAGTGTTCTTCCAAAAGACAGAATTAAAAGTTACCTGAGAGGAATTCTAATTGATAAGAGGTTGGTGGGTTTGTAACCAACTAGGACTAGAGGAAAGAGAGGAGAAGCAATAACATCGCAAGATATAAGCTCAGTATGACTAGAAGAAGTAGTAAGACGTAGTGGTACAGTGTGGTGGGTAATGGGACCAGAGGATATAAAGGAACCATCAATCACACAAATTGTGAGTGCATTCTGCTTTTTTATTAGAGGTATGTTATACAAATGAGTATACTTTATATCAATAAAGTTTCCGAGTGTTCCGGAATCAATGATTGCCTGTGTCGTTGTTCTTTGGGAATCCCACTGTAGGGAGACAGAAATACTGCAGTGACTTATTGTGTTGTTATGAGTAGTACAACTTACTTTAGTGTTAAGTATCTTACCCTTTTGTTTAAGTAGAATAGGACACTCTTTTACTCTGTGATCCTTCGAAGCACAATATAGGCATAAGTTATTAACCCTTCTCCTCATCTTTTCCTCTGGTTTGAGGGGTCCTTTTGTGAAGGTTATATCCATAGGTTCATCATGGTTCCTTTGTGGTAAGTTGGAATACCCAGAAGGTTGATACTTTCTCCAAGAGTGGTCGGATGATCCTTTTTCATGCTTTCTTTCGCGGATACGCCTATCAATACTGACAGCAAATGTCATCAGAGATTCCACAGATGAAGGAATGTAAGCTCTGGCCAGTTCATCTTTGACTGTTTCGGATAAACCTTTGCGAAACTGGTATTTGAGAGCTGCCTCATTCCAGAGTGTGTCAGGAGCCCATCTCTTGCAATCTGTAACATAATCTTCTGCTTGTCTTTTGTTCTGTTTAAGTGCCCTTAAAGCATTTTCAGCAGTACTCTGCTTGTTTTTGTCTTCGTATAGCATAGACATTTTCTCAAAAAATAAATTCAAAGAATCCAAAATGGGATCATTGGATTCATAGTAGTTAGTTGCCCAAGATTTAGCTTCCCCTTTAAGGTATGATATAACCGTTAGGACTTTTGCTCTCTCCGTGGGGTAGGACTTAGGTTTCAGGGAAAAATATAAAGTACAGGAGTTTTTAAAATCTCTAAATTGTGTTCTATCTCCTGAGAACCTTTCGGGTGGGCAAACCTGGGGATCAGGTGTTGTGTCGGGGGGATTCCTAATAAAGGTCCTTAGATTTTGACTTTCAGATTGGATTTCTCTGATGCCTTCGATCAACATATCCATATTTTGAGATAAAGCTGTGACACGGTTAGTGAGTTCTGTCAACTCCATGATTTGTATAATTCTTTTGGGCTTAGTAATATGTAAGGTGTAGGGTGAATTGGAATATTTTAATGTGCTTTCCACACAGTATCACAAATAATCGGGGTCAATTAATAATGTAATCCCTGGTCTGCTCATATACTGTGGGTCAACACAAGTTGAATTATATAGTCTCTTGGCATTAGAGTTAGCCTATAGGCTGAAAATCTTGTAAGGAATGAGTACTGGTTACTGTCACTTTAAGAATGAGTTAGTAGGGAAGAAATGCAATTCTTATGTTGTTATATCACAAACGGAGTGTCAAGAGAATATATGTTCATCAGAGTAATCAAGTACACATAAGATTAAGTATAAATGTATTTTGCTATATTCGTAGTAAGTATCAGCGAAGGAAATCAATCCCAGTTGCTACCTCAAGCATAAAGTGAAATAAAAAAGTCTTGTGAGCTTCTAGAGATACAAACACAGCAGTCTTATAGCAACTATGTATTTAAACTGATTAAGTTCGGTTAGGCTATAGATCAGATCAGGTAAGTAAATATGTGCGGTAAGTGAAATACGTTCAGGAGCTTCACATAGGGTATGCACAGAGTAAACTGAATCCCAGTCAGAGAGACTTACTTGTATAGTCACATAGCTGATGTTGAAGTATTTACTTACTGACCGCTGCTGCTGTGAAGGGATTGTTGGGTCATGAGCTGGGAGTAGAATGCCTTCGATCTGTGATGTGTACGTAGCTGTAGATCCACTGAGAGCCTCAAGCATACACAGTCCGTATGCGGCAGGGAATGTTCGTAGAACTGTAGAGGTAATTGAAAAAGAAGGTGCTACAACTTGAATTAAATGCAGCAGGTAAGACTGGTCCTTTGATGTATGCAGAGAAGGCAATACTTAGATTGTAAACTGCAAGAGGAACTGAATGACATGCAACAGTATTGGTTCCCTGGGAAGGCTTAGAGTTACTGCAGGATCCTGTAGGTTGGTGATCACACCTGTTGATCCAAATTACTAAGCAAGGTAGGTAGGGGGGAGGAGAGATTTATAGTGAGGAATTAAAGGGACAGTGTATATGCAGCAAATCCATGACACTCCTTTCCTTTCTTTAATACCATGGTTGGAGAATCAATGTTCCAAAGAGCTATTTAACCCCAGCTACAAGGGTGTCGTTTCTAGAAGTCATCATAGATTCAGTCATAAAGCATATTTTACTGATAGAATTACGCATATTAAAACTTCAGAAGATATCTCTGTCCCTGCAACGTGCTGAATTTTTCATTAGTAGCTCGATGCATGGAGGTAATGGGTCTTTGCCCTCCTCCACTTGCGTCCCCTTAAACTATCTATGCTCAATCAGTGGTCAAAGAATTATCTGCAACTGGAACAGCAGATTGCTCTGGATTTGTCTGTCAGACAATCTCTCTCTTGGTGGATACAAGGTACTTCTTTGACCCTTGGGGTTTCTTTTCTTTGCCCATCATGGGCTATTGGGACAACAGACGCCAGTCTTTCAAGCTGGGACATGGTCTGGAATTCTCGAAGGATGCAAGGAGTTTGGCTAGGTTACCAATCAACATTCTGGAACTTCAAGCGATTCTTCATGCTCTTCTGTCCTTGCCTCACTTAAAAGAGGAAATGTTTATCCATTTACAGTCAGACAATAGCACAGTGGTGGCCTACATAAGGGGGATTTTGCAGTCCACTGGTTAGGCAGGAAGTGTCCCAGATTCTGTCTTGGGCAGAGAGGAAACAATGCTCTCTGTCAGTAGTTCACATTCCAGGAGTGAACAATTGAGAAGCAGATTACCTCAAAGGAGGTAATAGATAGAATATGGTATAAGGCTGCACTAAGGATATATACAGAGCAGGGGCAAGCCTCTCCTAGTAGGAGTCTCCCTAATGATTCCTAGAAGTGAAGAACAGGTGTGTTTATTGAAGGGTGCTAACAGCAATCCCCTAAAAGGGAAATATAAATGAACAATACAGTAAAATCTGAGTGAATCAAAAGTAATTAATGAAAAAAATGTATATATATAAAAAGACATATATATGGGACGTCTCACTAGCAGCATCTGCGGTATACACTCTGCAAATGTACATCTTACTGTAAGACAGATCCAATACGTATGGGGAGTTACAACTTCTATGTGAACACAAATTTCTCACACTATAATGCAAATGAGCAGGTCCTAAAACCGAAGTAGGAACAGTCCGCAATCGAATGAAAGACACAGGCCACAAGACAATCATTGATACTCACAAGCTCCTCATGCTTCAGGGTATGCTGTTAGTGGAATTTTTGTGAGCGTAACAAGACGTTCTCACAGCTAGGTCACTCACTTCCTGACTACCTCAGCGTTCTCCTCATGTCCACGAAGCCAATCATGTGATATTTTCTTGTGATTTGATTGGTTCCCAGCCGGCTGGGGGAATTTTCAAATCTGAGAGTTAGATACTTGCGGATATTTTGTATTCCTTATAGCGGTACACAGCTCACACCAGATCAATGCGTTTCGCCAGATAGGCTTTATCAAGATCTAGCTACAGCCGACTGGGACCCTATCGAATCACAAGAAAATATTAACAATATTGAACAAGAGACATTTGTCTTACAATAATTACTTGGGGATCATGATACAGCTTATATGTATATAGACTGGTGGACATTTGCTCATAACGGAAAATAATCTGTGATCACTGCTTTTTTATTTTTTATCAATGAAGCTCACAATTGGTGAGTTTTCTCCCAGTAGGAACGTAACACTGGACAGGACCACCAGATGTGGATGGAGGTTCCCGGCTTTCCACATCCCCTCCAGCAAAGAGGAGAATGATCAGAGTCATTTTTTTTGCAATTTAGTGGGGACTAAGTGCCATCTGGTTAAAAGCTTGTAGAAAAGTTTGTACATGGTTACACACTGAACTGCTGACTTGGTGGTTGTAATAGCATGAAGCCACTGTTCGGGGGTGTACGCTCGTCCACACTCGTGCTCCCTCGAGACGATGTGAGTAGTTTTTACGGCTCTTGAATTGTGGGTGAGGAATTGGTAATGATACGTAAGCGGCTTAGTCAGCTGAGAGCCAGCCACGAATCTAATCTCCCAAGGGGTGAGTTCACGAGGTTGTCCCTCTAGGGACAAGGGGATCGTAATCCGAGTAAGTCAAATTGTAGCCTAGGAGGAATCATGTACGTGTTGATCAGGTCTGGGAGGGACAAGGGGCAATTGTTCTAGTAAAAGTCTGCGACTCTATCTAGGGGTACATTTTTCCAAGCGACTAGGTGAACATTTAGCAATCCATGAAGGAGTCCTGCTACTGTATGGATTGGGGAAGGGTGAGGGGAGATAGAGGGGTGGTGTCGCAATCTAAGCCATGTCTCCCAGCAACCTTTAATAAGGTGATTTGAGATAACAGGTTGGCCCGTGCAGTGCTGAGGGACCCACAGGAGGTCCTCTAGGTGAACATAAGCAGGTAGAGAGGCTTGTTCTAAATCACGCCATCTGTCCTGGGGGAGATTACTCCCCCAGGCAGAGGCATGTAAAAGCATGGCAGCATCATGATAGGTGCCAATATTCGGCGCCCCAACCCCACCTTCCTCCGCCGGGGACTGCAGGATATGGGCGGCAACTCTAGGTCTCTTATCGTTCCAAATATAGCGGTTAAAGATAGTCTGAAATTTTAATATGGTAGTCTTAGGAACTGGAATGGGCAGGGAACGGAAAGGATAAACTAGTTTAGGTAAGAGCATCATTTTAATGGCGGCAACTCTGCCTAGCCATGAAATTTCTTCATATCTCTTAGAGGCTAAAGCTTGGCCTAAAGACCTGAGGAGCAGGTCATAATTGTGGGAAAGAGTTATGGTTTTATCATGGGATAAGTAGACGCCTAGGTGTTTGAGTCCTTTAGTCGACCACTTCAAGGAAAAAGATCTTTGTAGTTGTTGCAGCTGCAATGGAGGAATGCCGATGGCATACGCCTCTGTTTTTGTAACATTTAGTTTATAGTGGGATAAGGAGCCAAATTGTTTGAAGAAGTCCATGAGGGGGGGGGATAGAGGCTAGGGGGTCAGTCAGAAAGACAGTTAAATCGTCAGCAAAGAGGGCCAATTTTTGCGGTGTATCATGGAGGGTCAGTCCCTGAATATTTGTGGAGCGTCTAATAGCAGCCGCAAGTGGCTCTAGTACTAGGGCAAAGAGGGTCGGGGAGAGGGGGCAGCCCTGTCTGGTTTCATAGGTAATTGTGACCCTGGGGGAACAAAATCCCACACTCTTAATTACAGCCGAAGGGTTACAATATAGTGCACCGACTGCGGTGCAGATGGAAGCCGGTATACCATAAGCCGCCAGGACCCGAAACATATAGTCCCACCTCACCCTGTCAAAGGCCTTTTCAGCATCAAGGGACAGGGTAAGGAGGAGGATGGACATATCAGCTGACTCCATGAAGATATCAAGGAGTCTATGTGTGTTGTCGGGTCCTTGATGGCCTCTGATGAAACCCACCTGATCTAGGTGCACTGTCAAAGGGACATGGGCTGCTAATCTATTGGCCAGGACTTTAGCATAGACCTTCACATCAGAGTTTATTAAAGAGATTGGTCTATTGCTCTCGCAGTGTTGGAGATCTTTCCACTCCTTGGGGATGGTTAAGATGCTGGCTTCCATAAATCCATCTAGAAGGGAGCCCGACTTGGCAGCTTCATTGAATAATCGCAGTAAAATAGGGAGCAATTCCTGGGAAAAAGATTTGTAATAAGTAGCCGGGAACCTGTCAGGGCCGGGTGCCTTATGACTCTTCATGGACTTAACTGCCAATTTAATCTCCTCAAGGGAGAGGGGGCGCTCAAGATCAGTTACCGAGTAAGGGGGGGTTGTGTTAGGTCCAACTCCTTAAGAAATTGCTGGATAGTATCCCCGTCAGCAAGAGGGGATGTTAGAGGGAGGAGTTCTGAACTGGAGTCAGGAGTTCGTGAGATTCGTATGCATCCAGCCCTTTCAGGATATTTTTTTTTTTTTTTTTGAGCCAAATAAGGCTAAAATGGGCCAGATGGTATCAATGACAGAGGCAGTGAGAGATCCTGAGGTCTAGTGAGCATAGTGCAAACAAATAACAGTATAATAACATATATTGTGAAGCCAGAGAACACAAATGCAGCATCAGTGTGACATAACGACAGAAATATCTACTAGTGAACAGGATCAACTCCCTATCGCTGTATGGAGGGTGCATGGTCCAGCGGCAAAATCAGCCTAACAGGTCATGTCCCTGCATCTATATCTATAGGTAACAAGGTTCTGCAAACAGGCCCTATAGGCCTCTATTAACTGTAGTATGCATCCAGTTCTTTCAGGGTTTATTTTTTATTTTTATTGAGCCAAGTAAGGCTAAAATGGGCCAGATAGTATCAGTGTCACAGGGAGTGGGAGATCCTGAGGTCTAGTACGTATAGTGCAAACAAATAACAGTATAATATCATATATTGTGAAACTAAAGAACACAAATGCAGCATTAATGTGACATGACTACAGAAATATCTAAACAGCAAAGGGGAAAAGTTTTTAGGGAGAGTAACCTCAGCTACGGTTATAACATCAAAACAGCTGAGAAGTGATATATCCATACACTTTAATGTCAGCCCGTGTGTACCCCGTATGTAGATATAGATTCTAACAATTTAGAGGATCACAGACCTGTGGGGTTTCCCCACCCCAACCAGGACTCGTAGAGCTAGATTCCCACCGCTCTTCAGGTACACAGTAGAAATATAAATGACTCAAATATTCAGTAATACTGTAATGAAGTGGTCAGTTCACAAGCTCATACCTTGCATCTGCTGCCGGACTTATGAGGGCAATCACTGGAGGCCGTATCAAAATAACCGCTCACCTTCCTGTGCCAATTTTCTCCGTCCGCTTACTCCCAGCTTCATGCAATGTCTCAAATGAACTCCATTACCAATGCGGTAGGCAACTCCTCCTTCCGTTGTCGTCCCTGGTGATTGATGTGCTGTGCGGTCAGGACTTTGTGCATACCTGGCCGCTGTGCTCACGCAAACAATGTATAAAATGAAAAAGAGGAGCACAAGCAGCGGTACAATGCACTTAAAAATATTTATTACACAAGTTGCGCCGTAGCGCAATATGAGTGAATACAAACACACGTATGTTAGGCAAAACAAACCAAACATAAACAGTTACGTGAGAGGGGAGAAAAACACCCCGGGGTTAATACTGTACAAAAACAGTTACTCATGTGGCCCTATCTATGTACATAACATATCGAAGAATAGTAGTCAGAAATATATTTAATTCATTAGATAGACCAGACAGGGGGGAAAGGGTGAGGGATGGGCAAGATGGGTTAGGGGGGAGAGTGTGACTTCACCAAAAATTGATGAGATCATACTCCGAGTTGAGCCCTTCTGGAACTCTCGTCTTTAGCTTAAAGATCCAGAATGCCTCCCTCTCCCCCAATTTGCGAACCCTGTCCATCCCCCCCCTGCATGGTGGAATTTTCTCAATGATAGTCCAGGCGAAGGATGTGGTATTCTTTAAATGAATACCTGCAAAATGTTGCACCAGTGCTGTTGTGAGTACACCCACCCTTATATCAGCAAGATGTTCCTTAATACGGGTTCTGGCTTCTCTTGTGGTGAGGCCTACGTACTGGAGGAAACATTCCTTACAGGTAATGACATAAACAACATATGTAGACCTACAGTTAAGGCAAGAATCTATCCTAAATGTTTGACCCGTCATCATTGAGCTAAATTGATCACCTGGGGCTAATTTCACGTATGCCACACACGTACGATGGTGGCAGCGAAAGGTGCCCTTACAACTTAGCCACGATGAGGCTGGTTGTCCTGTCTTCCTGAGTTTTGTTGGTGCCACTATATTGCCTATCGTTCTGTTCCTCTTGTAAGAGTATCTAAGACCTTTCGCAACTACTTCCTGCAATTTGTCATCCGCAAATAACATACTGAAGTTGTTTCTTACTATCTGACAGATTTCACTATACTAGTATAAATAAATCTATCAGAATGCGCCAGAGGATATTACCACACAAGCTTATCTAAATTTAGGCGAGATCTCCCAACCAGATCTCTAAAGGATAGTTAAACAAATATGCCACAAGAGAAGCGCTGCACTCCCTGTTGCGGGTGAGTGTTGCTTAAGGTGGTGTCCACG
>CAJPDP010193555.1:0-10624 GCA_905336975.1 Bombina variegata variegata | reverse complement strand
ATTGAATGGACTCAATGTTAAAAACACCTAAAGAACTATAGACCCCATCCTAAATGTAAATTAAGCCTTTGATATGTTAAAGGTAATTTTAGGATAGTGCATGAGTGGTATCAGTTTACCGTAAGTCACCTTTTGTAGATTGAAGTTTAAATGAGTAGTAACTCTGGATTAATGTCCTTCACTCAAATGTCAAATCTATAATTTCTGCACTAGGATGAATAAAGTCGTGTTACGTATTCACATAGTTATCACCAACTGTGAATAACCGATTATCTACTTTTTGTATCTATCCATCTAGTGTAACACTGATTTATTCAGTGATCATATGTAGTGTTACCTTATTGATAGCCATTGTTGGCAGCATATACATTATTATGATATAATAATATGTGATAGGTTTCAGTGATAGTCTGCTACCCACTATCTTGTGAATTGCTTGGTGTGAATATTATGGCAGGATTGCTATATTGTTATTTGTATTAGAATAATATTCATATTGGATATTAGTATGTTTGCAATCCAACAATATATATGTTCCCATGTAGTGGTGGCTTTCCATACTCTGGACAGAGACTATACACACTTCTCCCATCCTCACTCTGTTTACTCCAGACTCGACTATATCTTTAGCCATGCCCACACTTTAGACTACAGGTAGATAGATGTGGAGGAATTGGCGCTAATACCTACCCAAAGCCAAGTACAGGAGGGGTCCCTCTCTCAATGACCCCAAAGTAGAAACAAAACAAATAGGTAGGTAGTACTGGCACTTAAGCTAAGGTATATCTGATTCAGGAAATATGAAGAGTGAATACTCAAGTATAAAGTGATATGAGAAAGATATCCCAATCATCAGACTTTCACAAAATATTTGAAAGATACAAATTTAATTAATAACATACATAAAATATAAATTTCGATAGGATAATATAAATTAATGTTAAAATAAGAACGGGCTCCAAAGTAGTTTAATATTCTATTAATGACCCAATGGCTATATCAAAAATATATCAAAAATACCTAGGACTCTAAAGATGAGCTCTATATAAACCAGATTACAGAAGAGTTAAAGGTTATATAATGAATTCATGAGTATCCAGAGTCTAAATAGCAATATAATGATGGATACAAAGTGACACAGTACAGTAATGGTTAAACTAAAAAACAATGGAATCTGTGAATAAAATATATATGATCCTGGACGTCCAGTCAAGATTATTATATGGGATCTAATACAGATATAAAAATTGCTAAGAGTATAGGGATATTTAAAAAGTTAGTACTTAAAAGGTGTGGATTAAAACACAACCACTATGTGGCGTGGTATGTAAATAAATAGCTAAAGTGCACTTTTGTTATACTCTCATATGCAGACGATCATGCTCAACGAGTATTGGATCAATCTTGATTTACATATGAGAGCGGTACCTTTAGCCTGTAGTGGATATCGTCCGTATTTATAGGACCTCTGTGTATAGTGGAGGATTCGAAGTCTCAAAGTAGTGTCCTCTTGTCCAACGTAGGGTCAGACGGCTTCAGCTGTTAAAAGACTCTTGTTCTGTTGTCAGCGTCTGGGCTGGTGCTGGTGCTGTGAGTACTTGCTCTCGCAATTGCGTCCACCTACGTGAAGGGCAGACTCAGTAGCTGACGTTTCACAGCTGGTTTTCGGCGCTTGTCAGATTTTTCTTCTGCTTTAGCTAGATAGCTGTACAGTAAGCCAGTCTTGATTTCGCTCTGCACACACTTTAGACTACACCACATCAGTCAATATACACGTATGCCCATGGTCGGATCATGACCAAGTTTCCCTAACACTACGTGAACCCCAAGATAAACCACATTCTACACCATGGAGCATGCCAAACACTATACTCTCTGACACCCCCTTTCGCAATAAATTACGTAAAAACATGAACTAATTAGCCTTAATAACAGCCAAACAGTACCTGACGATATCCTCTGGGGAGCAATTAAGGCCTCAATCTGCAGCCTCATAATCAAAAAACAGGCCGAGATCAGGAAAGCCCTTGGGCTACCATTATCACAAACCTTTAGCGAACTAAGAGACCTTGAGCGCCATAACTGGATATCCGCCTCCACTATTAATTAATAAAATAAGAGACTTAAAAACCCAAATTTGTAAGCTAGAACTCAAACGTACTCAGCAACAACTAATTAAGACTAGACAACTTTTTTATTAAAAAAGTAACAAAGCTGATACATTACTAGCAAACAGAAATAGAAATAAAGCAAGCTTATCTTGTATCCAACTCCTGAAACATAAAGGCATTAAAAGCCCCAGGCCCAGATGGATATCCATCACTCTTTTACAAGACCTATATATTAGAACGTTCCCCAATTCTTCAATGCCTATATCACTTAGCTGGAACACAAGGATCCTTTCGTAAGGAACTTCTGGAAGCAATCATTATTACTATCCCAAAGCCCGACAAGGACCCCTCTCTATGCCCCAGCTAAAGGCCCATATCCCTAATAAACACTGACATAAAGCTATAACATTTTAGGTAATCATATCTCAAAATGACTCCCTTCCCTAATAAACAAAGACCAAGTAGGCCCCATATCCCTAATAAACACTGACATAAAGGGGGGGGCGGAGCCGGCAGTGGTTACGATGGCCGCATAACTCCGGTGCTCCGTTGAAGGATTCTCTAGAACAGCTGTCCTGGGGCCCAAATAGCGACTATAGCAGACACCAATGTTAGCATACATCTCCCTATAACATCGCTCCTGCTGGGGCGTAGCTGTAAACGGCACCGCAACACTATGGGAGCAAGTGACATCTTCCTCTATGGGGAAATTACAAAGCACGGTCACCATCTTGCCTTCAAGAGCACTGCATGCAGAGCCTTCCTCTATGCGTCCTGCATGCCTGATCTGAAAGAAACTTTTTCTTCTATATTATCTACAGCTGATGCTTTTCCTAATTGTGGCTTGGGGCTGGAAACAGTAGCAGTATACATGTGGGGTAAGCAACCATTATCTGTGGTACAGTGACTTTTTATAACACCGCATGTGCATTACCTAACAAGACATCACCATCTTAATATCAAATCTGCACACATAAAGGCAAATTACCGCAGATGTCAGAGATATGATAACAGAGAACAGTCAGTACATCTGAAACTCCTATACACTGAATTGCGTACATGCGAGAAGTGAACTACTAAAGGCTCATTTTGCGCCAATGTTTATTCAAGTCAGACAACACATTATATATATATGAACAGAGAGGCGCAAACACATTAATCACGGTCTGTAAAACTAAGTTACACAATATACTGGCTTTTAGAACCATTAGACTCTTAACCCTTCAGCCTTGTTATGGCGGCAAGAAAAACTTCAAAAGCGGAGAAACTTTCAAAACAGATGGCCACTAAAGTGCATACTATGCCCTCTTATTTTACAGCGACTGACCACTCTTCCCCATCTAATCATAGTACCACTAAGAATAAATCGCCAGTACTCCCACTGTCTCAAGAACCTATTGCAGCATCTCCCACCACTGGGAACACACAAATATCTCCTACTATGCTATCCCAGTTTGCGACAAAGCAAGACATTTCTGATATTTTTCGTACATGTTTGAGGGAGGAACTAACTGAGATAAAACTGGACCTTCATGCTTTAGGGTCCAGGGTTGAGATGTTAGAAGCTGTCAGCGAAGACATACACAAGGATATTCAACGAATTGATGAAAAATCTATATCACAACAAGACACAATCAACACTTTGATGGATAAGATTGATGACTTGGAGAATAGAAGCAGAAGGAAAAACCTTATGCTTAGAGGCATCCCTGAATCTATACTACCACAAGATTTTCCTGAATACCTGCAGGCCTTATTTAGCACTCTAAAGGAGTCTTCATACACTGATAATATTTTATAGGTAAGGGCGCACTGCGCTCTACGTCCCAAACCTCCTGAGTCAGCCCCTCCTAGGGACATCATCATTTGGTTTAAAAAAAATTTGGAAAAAGAGATGCTGCTCAATCAATCCAGAAAACATCAACCGGTGAGATTCCGAGGCAATATTATACAGTTTTTTTAGGACCTCTCTACGAGAACCTTACAGATCAGAAAAGAGTTTGCCCCTCTTACAACACTACTGCGCAATAAAAGAATTGCATATAGATGGGGCTTCCCTGTTCAATTAATAGTTATTCAAGACAACCAGAGACTAATTTGTAAAAGCCCAGCTGACATTTCATCTTTCAGCAGAGAACTTGGATTAGAAATACCTTTGGATAGCACAACAATATCTACATCGGATCAAGCGCCCGCCAAAAGGCCTAATCGCAAACCCCCAGCCTGGCAAACGAAGATACCACGTAAAAGCAAGTCATCACAACCATCTGTCAGAATGGAAAAAAGACAAATGTCGCCACTCCTGAACCACTCTTCTTCTTTTGGAGAGGACTGCACATAACACTTAAGAGCCTATTTCTTTCTATACAATTATGGCAAGAGCAAATACCCATCTGGTCTGGATCTTGCTTTTGTATCTCTAGAAGGTGATCTTTACTGTAACCACTGATGTCAAACACTGTATGAAGCCTATCTGGAGAGGTAATATATACCCTTTTTATACAATACATGTTGAATGTTTTCTGTATCAGCTTTAAGCTACCCCAGGATATGGACAGACTCTTGGCCCTGATAACTCGGGTCTAGAGTTTCATAAAAGACACTGTAAGAGATACCCACTTCATTTTCTGTTACCCCTTTTGTAAGATTTCTCTATTTATGTCTACATTTAGACTTAGAGATTTGTTTGATGTTGTTTTGATTATGTTTCAAACTGTTTTGAGTTTATTGTTTATATTTTATTGTTGGCACAGTATCATGGCGATAGGCAATATTACACATCTCTCTCTTCTTCCCCAAATACACCAATGGTAAGCCCTAAAACTTTTCCTATTTCTATTGCTACCCAGAATGTCAAGGGTTTTAATTCCCCAAGTAAAAGATCTAAAGCTTTGAATGACTTATACAAGAGGGGTGTTCATGTCTTAATGTTGCAGGAAACCCACTTTAAAAAAACACAGATTCCAAAATATCTCGGCAGATATTACACCCAACAGTTCCACAGCGCTGCCACTACTAAACATTGTGGAGTTAGTATATTCATTCGTAAACATATTCCTTTCCAGTTGACGCAACAATTTAGGGACCCGGAAGGCAGATTCTTAAGCATTACAGGCTTGATGTATGGTAGACCAATAACACTCATCAATGTTTATGCTCCTAACACTAAACAGCTTACATTTTTTAAGTTTCTTTTCCGCAAATTTTTAGATGTGTCTAAAGGACCCACCTTTATAGGTGGCGATTTTAATTGCCCTTTTCAGCCAAACATAGACAGCTCAAATCCATCTCCCAGAATTTCAAAACGTACAACGTTATACTTATGGAAAAATCTCAAAGATTGCAATCTATATGACACATGGAGATTTATCCATCCTACAACCATACATATAGCAGATTAGATTATATAATTACCGACCAAACAGGCCTCTCAATGATAGTTAAATCACAAATTACTCCCACTTCCTGGTCAGATCCTTCAGCAGTCATTACATTGATCAACTGGCCTAATACACCAACAAGCCCCTACCAATGGTGTCTTGATGACACCCTTTTACTTCAACAACCATTCATTGAACATCTTAATAAAGCCTTAACGGAATATTTCCATATGAACACGAATTCAGTTGCAAATCCGTTCACGGTATGGGAAGCACACAAATGTACGCTCAGAGGCGAATTTATCCAATACAGAGCCCAACTCCAAAAAAACACGAGACTGGTTTATAAAACATTAACCACAAAACTAGCTCAATTAGACTACTCACATAAAAGAAACCCTGACAACAATGCACTTCTGAAGGCAATTCAGGAAACACGAGAACAATTAAACACATTCCTGGCTATAGAGCACCAAAAAACATTCTTAAAAATTAGACAATAATATTTTCATGAAGGAAATAAAGCAGGTAAGATGCTAGCTCGCACACTAAAGAGAGCTAAATTAAAATCTTTCATAGATAAACTTAAAACACCGCAAAATACCTTTGTTAACACTACACCAGATATACTCGCTCAATTTCATCAATACTACTCAGAATTGTACATATGATTAAGGGCTACTGAGCCCGAAACGTCATGTTTTTTTCCTCCAGGTACCTAATAAATTTGGAATATACTTCACTACTGTTGTGCTGCTGGAATCTTTTTGCTTCCAGAATTGTACAACCTACCAAATACACATAATCCTCAACATGAAAATAATACCGAATCGCTATCTGACTATCTGGATACGTGTAAACTCCCCTCACTCACTGAGGCACAAATAGAATCCTTGGAAGCACCCATAACAACATCTGAAATAGCAGCGGCTATTAAAGATTTGAAAAATGGAAAAAGCCCTGGCCCGGATGGGTTCTCAGCCAAATATTATCAACTTTTTGCCCCCATTCTCATTCCACAACTACTTAACTTATTCAATAGGTTTTCTCCCACGCATCCATTCCCATCCTCATGTTAGAGGCGTATATCGTGGTATTACCTAAACCTGGCAAAACCCCAGATTCACCCCTAATTTCCGGCCTATTTCCGTATTGAATGTAGATTCTAAATTATTTGCTAAAATTCTGGCACAACGTTTAAACAGAATTCTTCCCTATTTAATCCATCCCAACCAAGCAGGTTTTACACCAGGTAGAGAAGCTCGTGACAACACCCTGAAAATTATCAACTTAATAGAACATATGGATAACACCAAGACACCTTCTTTCTTTGCGTCTTTGGACGCGGAGAAAGCTTTTGATAGACTGAACTGGGATTTCCTTCAGAAAACACTACTCAAATTTGGCTTTCCAACAACTTACACTTCAAAAATATTTACCTTATATAACTCTCCAAATGCCAGGATAAAACTTAATAACTCACTTTCTTCATCATTCTCAATATATAACGGCACACGGCAGGGATGTCCACTTTCCCCTTTGTTATTTGTTTTAGCGACTAGAATTAGGCAAAATCCCAACATTTCAGGCATCAAAATACATAAAACGGAATATAAAGCTTCCTATTATGCCGATGACATATTTCTAACTTTAACAGACCCCATAGCCTCACTACAAGAATTAAATGTAGAATTCCTCCTATATAGCAACCACTCCAATTTTAAGATTTATGCATCTAAATCTGAATTCTTCACTCTATCAATTTCCGAAGATACTAATAATCTAATAGCACAGACTTACTCATATACCCATCGTAAAGCGCTTATAAAATACTTAGGGATTATAATTACTAAAAAGCCAACTGACCTATTCTCTGCGAATTATCCCTCCTTATTAAAAAACATACAGCAAGAACTCAACTCTTGGCAAAATAAAACATTGTCTTGGCTGGGCAGACTCCACGCTATAAAAATGACAATCCTGATGAAAGTGTTATATTTTTTCCAAATTGCACCGACTAAATTGCCAATGAAGTTCCTTAACAAACTACAAGGTACTTTAAATACCTACCTATGGCAAAATAAAATTCCTAGGATCTCCAATTCTACATTATACAAACCAAAAGCTTGGACATGCCCAGCCTCCTCTATTACTACACTGCAGGTGCATTGGCACGGGTTGTAGACTGGTGTAAAAACACAGCTCATAAAGAATGGGTACAGATAGAATATGACTTAGGAGGGAGCTTCTTGTTGGACCCCAAGCATAAACAGAACTTTAGCTTCCCACACAGCCACCACAACCAAATTGACTCTTGATATCTGGGACAAACATATAATTAAGCGCCAAAGACTCCCCACGATCCCTTCACCAGATAATCCAGAATTACAAATAGTCAATAGCACAGCATATACGCAACTAAAATCCCTAAAAGAAACAATAACATGCTACTCCATTTTGGAGAATGGTAAATTGAGAACAAAAGCAGAACTGACAGAAACTTGGGGTGAATTCTTCTCCCCTTGGTATAGGTATTTCCAGATACACCATTATCTTGCCACTCATTCCTGTGGAGGTCAACTCCGCAGGTCCCTTACGCCATTTGAGTCTATGTGTTATACCTCATTATCCTCTAAAGGCTCTCTTTCACACATTTATAAACTAATTCTTGAACATCACTCTAAAGACCTCCCGACTTATACACACAAATGGTCAGAGGACCTTCAAACACAAATCTCAGAACAAGAATGGTCCAAAATATTTGTAAACATGAGCGGCCGCACCTCCTCAATCATTTACATGGAAATGAATATGAAACTTATATGTCAATGGTATTATATGCCTGCAAGGCTGGCTGTAATGTATAAAAATGTAAATAAGCAGTGTTGAAGAAATTGTGGTGATACTGGTGATTTCCAACACATCTGGTGGACATGTCCTAATATTAGACAATATTGGTTGGGAGTTTAATCAGTTATCCAAAAGGTCTTGGGTACTGTGATACCCCTGGATCCTGTTATATTTTTGTTAAATAACTTCCCTAGAATTAAATGTAAGTTGAGACTTAAACTTTTATTTCTTATGATAAATTGTGCCAAAAGATTGGTTCCAAGAAACTGGAAGTCGCCTGTTGCCCCCACTATACTAGAATGGAAGTCCCTCATAACACACACACACTAATGCTTGAAAAGTACCACTACGCTAATACCGCAAAGTCAGATGACTTCCTTAATATGAGTTTTCTCTGGGAAGAATACTGTAATTCTCACAAATAGACAATGTAATAGCTACCTTATCATAATGCTCATAGTGTAATCGTGCTCTAATGTATACTGAGAGGTATAAGAATATGTTTACATTGTAATGCCTTAGCCAATAATGAATCAAAATGTTCAAAATGTGATATATTGATACATCATGCCAGATGTAATTATTGTTTTTTGTATGTTGTTTGAATTATTTCTACTTAATAAAAAAACATTTAAAAAAAAACAAAAAAAAACACTGACATAAAAATATGACATTTTAGCTAATCATATCTCAAAATTACTCCCTTCCCTAATAAACGAAGACCAACCGAGAAGGATCCGACAACACCAGACGCCTCCTCAACATTGTCATGGAAGCCACTAGACTAAACAAACCATTCTCGGTAATCTTCTTAGATGCCGAGAAGGCTTTCGACCAAGTTCAATGGGAGTACTTGTGGGAGGTCTTAGAAGCTTTCGTTTCCCAGAAGGCATACAAAGCTCAAATTAATTATATTTAACCCCTACTGCGAGGGTACGAGGCTTAGGCTTCTGCTCAAATCGCTTCTTACTCTCCAATGGCACAAGACAGGGTTGCCCACTATCGCCCCTCTTGTTTGCCCTCGCCATGGAGCCCCTAGCCGAAATTATCTGTCAAGAACCTAAACTAGGAGGAATCACTCTCCATGGCACTTCCCATAAAATTGCACTCTTTGTGGACGATATTACAATTTTCACCTCATCGCCTAAGAACACTATCCCAGTTCATCTATCCCTCCTAGAATCATTTGGTAACATGTCTTACTATAAGTTACCAAATGACTACCCCCAAGACTATATGCAACACATATTAGCTACATATGACTTTACATGGAAAAAAAGAAAACATTAAACACCTAGGGATTCACATCTCAAACAACACTGCGCAACTAATACATGACAACTACACCCCGTTATTGACTGAATTACATTCTCTAGTAACCAAATGGAATTTCCAGGCCATATCATGGTTAGGTAGGATCACTGCTCTAAAAATGTCCTTTTTGCCAAAACTAACTTACCTATTTCATTGTCTTCCTGTCAGGCTTCCCCGCCACTTATTGATGCAGATTCAAAGTGGTTTCACCAAATAAATCTGGCAAGGTAAACCAGCAAGAGTAGCCCATAAAATTCTCCAGTACCCTAAGTCATACAGAGGAATTGCCTCGACCTCTGTTACCAGATATTACAAGGCAACTATACGACATTACCCGGGAGAAGCTCCACATCCATCCCCCATTCACTCCACCACAGTTATCTTACTGGGACTTCCTGATTCTCACCCTAATACCTGGTCTAACCTAGGACTATACCAAGTATCCGACTTAATGATCAATCACACTCAAAACTTGTATCCCACCTTCCCTCAAATAGCTGGAACCCGTGTTGTTCCCTTCCGCTTGCACTTCGAATACTCGAGGTTCAAAAGTATCCTCAGGTCTTGGGGATTTCGCTCCTCTCCGCCCTGCCCCCTCACCACTTGGGGGCCTAGGTAGAAATTGGGTGGGAGACGGTACGGTACAAAATCATGTCAAATCACTATTATCTTATGGAAGGAGCAGAGCCAGACAATAAGGCATCCAACTTATCAAAATGGGAAAACATCTTAAATACCACCATCCTACAAACATAGTCCAAGACCTTTACTCTCACCTCTGCACCTCATACACTGCACTACCCTATTTGAAACTTTCTATAAACTGCTCACACACTGGTACTATGTACCTATGAGACTATTCAAGTTAAACATAAACCCCTCACCTTGTTATTGGAGGCGGTGCGGACAGATAGGGGATTCTTTACATACCTGGTGGAGTTATCCAAAACTTAAGACAATATGGAACAT
>CAJPDP010193420.1:2043-17049 GCA_905336975.1 Bombina variegata variegata | reverse complement strand
CTGATTGACCAAAATGCAAGTCTGTCATAAGAACTTATATAAGGGGGCAGACTGCAGAGGCTTAGATACAAGGTAATTACAGAGGTAAAACGTGTATTATTATAACTGTGTTGGTTATGCAAAACTGGGGAATGGGTAATTATGGGATTATTGATCTTTTAAAACAACAAAAATTCTGGTGTTGACTGTCCCTTTATGTACAGATTTTCTATGTCTAATCTAGTTTTGACAGGATTATTCAATGCAAACATGTGTCAATATAGTCATGAGTTACGTGGATGTATAGATAGCCTATCTTATAGCCTATCTTATAGCCTACAACTGTATACATTTTGAATGATCCCATGTCCAAATATATTTGTGACAGATGTAGCACATTTAAGGGATATGAATATAACTGATTACCGATTATACTGTACCATGCATTAGACTATGCCGGTTGAACAGGTGATATGACTGATGCGCTTTTTGTTAACCAATCAGGGGGTTTTAATTCCTTTTTAAGTCTGAGGGTTTGCACATGGCAGGCTATGAGTATGGCAGATTGCCGAAACGCGTAAACTGACTGTGCTGCAAATCTTTCAGTCTTTTTTGTATAGGGTGGCTTTGTCATCTTTTAAATACCTTAATAAATTTGAGTTTTATTTGAATATAGAGCGTGGTTTTCCTTTGTTACTACGTTATGCTGTACCTGTGTCAGAGTACCTACAAATAGCCTCTGTGCTGTGTAAAGGCACTTAGCTTACGCAGCCCCCCTCTGCTGGCTTACCAGGCATTTCATGTACGTCAATGCAGTTGCAGAAGTATCAAGTACCAGTGGATGTATCGAGTACCACAGAGGATTGCAGTAGGAGATAGAGTCCCACAGGGAGAGGCAAGGGACGAGTCCCTGCGACGCCTGAGGGTAGTTACGCCTGAAGTCCCGTTAATAAAATGCTGTGCACATACAAGGATATTCCTTTGTCCCTGTATCATTCACCTGCTGTGAAGAGTATTTTCTGTCTTCTTTGTAATTGATACTCCCAGGGACTTCTGGGTTTCGCATAGGTCTGAGCTCTCAATGTGTGTAAGCAAGTAGCTGGAACCACCTCTATTCCCAACCATCTCCTACGAGGCCAAGAGCAAAACTAGAGATAGATGGGATGGTTTTAAAGCTCTTGTATGGGTTCTTGACCTCCTCCTAGGTGACAGGAAATATATCCCATATGTATGTATATGAAAAGATATGCTTACCTGATAAATTTCTTTCTTTCCGGATATGGGGAGTCCACAACGTCATCAATTACTAGTGGGAATATCACTCCTGGCCACCAGGAGGCGGCAAGGAGCACCACAGCAAAGCTGTTAAGTGTCACTCCCCTACCCATAATCCCCAGTCATTCGACCGAAGGGAAATAGAAAAAAGGAACAACACAAAGGTGTAGGAGGTGCCTGAGGTTTAGTAAAAAAATAACTGTCTTAAATTAAGGGTGGGGCCATGGACTTGCCATATCCGGAAAGAAAGAAATTTATCAGGTAAGCATAAATTTTGTTTTCTTTCCTAAGATATGGAGAGTCCACATCATCATCAATTACTAGAGGGAACCAATACCCAAGCTAGAGGACACAGATGACTAGGGAGACAGGCAGGCCTAAACAGAAGGCACCACCGCTTGAAAAACCTTTCTCCCAAAAGAAGCCTCAGCCGAGGCAACAGTATCAAATTTGGAAAAAGTATGCAGAGAGGACCAAGTTGCAGTCTTGCAAAACTGTTCAACAGAAACTTAATTTTTAAAAGCTCAAGAAGAGGGGACCACCCTTGTGTAATGAACAGTAATTCTCAAAGGAGGCTGCTGACTAGCAGTCTCATAAGCAAAACAAATTATACTTCTCAACCAGAGGGAAAGAGAAGTAGCAGTAACCTGACCTTTACGCTTCCAGAGAAACAAACAGGGCAGAGGACTGGCGAATAACCTTAGTTGCCGGTAGGAAGAATTTTAGTAAGAAACCCAACTTAGTACAACGAACCGCCTTTTTAGCATGAAAGATAAGGTAAGGCGAATCACACAGCAAGCCGAGAGTTCCAAGACTCTCCAAGCAGAAGAGATAGCAATAAGAAACAAAACCTTCCAAGATAACAACTTAATATCTATGGAACGCAATGGCTCAAACAGAGCCTGCTTAAAAAGCTTAAAAAAAACAAGGTTAAGGCTCCAAGGAGGAGCAACAGATAAAAACACAGGCCTGATTCTGACCAGGGCCTGATAAAGATTGAACATCTGGCACATCCGCCAGATGCTTATGTAAAAAAAAAAATATGATAAAGCAGAAATCTGTTCAGAGAACTGACTGCAAATACTTTCTCCAGACCTTCCTGGAGAAAAGACAAAATCCTAGGGATCCTGACCCTACTCCAAGAGTAACCTTTGGATTCACACCAAAAAAGGTATTTACGCCATACCTTATGGCAATTTTTTCTAGTAACAGGCTTGCAAGCCTGGATCATTGTCTCAATGACTGACTCATAAAAAACACGCTTAGACAGAACTAAGCGTATAATCTACAAGCAGACATCTTCCGAGAAATGAGATTTGGATGAAGGAATGAAACCTGAGTTGGAAGGTCCTTCCTCAGAGGAAACCTCCAAGGTGGAAGAGATGACATCTTTACTAGGTCTGCATACCAGATCCTGCGAGGCCATGCAGCAGCTATTAGAATTACCAATGCTCTCTCCAGTTTGATACAAGCAATAACTCGTGGAAGGAGAGCAAACAGAAGAAAAAGGAATGCTAGACTGAAATCCCAAAGCACCGCCAGAGCATCTATCAGGATGGCCTGCGGATCTCTTGACCTTGAACTGTATCTTTGATTTCAACCAAGACGCCATCAGGTACAACTCTGGCTCCCCCCATTTGAGGGTTAACCTGGAAAACACCTCCGGATGGAGCCCACTATCCGGGAAGAAATATCGGTCTGCTAAGGAAATCCGCTTCCCAGTTGACCACTCCTGGAATTTGGATGGTAAACAATTGTGAGCTTCCGCCCACTGAACAATCCGAACCACCTCCTTCATGGCTAAGGAACTCAGAGTTCCTCCCTGGTGGTTGAAGTAAGCCACTGAGGTGGTGATGTCCGTCTGCAACCTGAAAAAACAAGCTAAGGACATCTGAGGCCAAGCCACCAGAGCATTGTAAATCGCTCAACGCCAAGATATTTATGAGGAGAGCAGACTCTTCCCGATTCCATAGTCCCTGCGCCTTTAACAAGTCCCAGACTGCTCCATAGCCCAGCAGGCTAGCGTCTGTGGTCACACTCACCCAGAAAGGACTCCGGAAACCTATGCCCTGAGAAAGCCACCACGGGAGAGGAGCGACCATCAGACCAATAACCTCCATACATTGAGCCACTGATGTCCAAACAGTAGACTGTAGAGAGAGGCAAGAGGAAAGAGTTTTGGATTTTCTGACCTCTGTCAAATATTTTCATAGATAGGGAATCTATTGGGGTCCCTAAGAAAACTACCCTTGTAGCTGGAACAAGGGAACCCCTCCTCAGATTCACTTTCCATCCGTGGGAACGTAGACAAGACAACAAGATCTCTGTATGAGAGTCTGCTTATTGAGAAAAATGGCGCCTGAACCAATGACTTCCAGGTAAGGCGTTACTGCAATTTCCCATAACCTGATCACTGCCAAGAGAGCCCCNNGAAAATTCTGGGAGCTGTGGCAAATCTCAGGAATATGTGATGATCCCTGTGAATGGGAACATGAAGATACGCGTCCTTCAGGTCTATGGTCGTTGAGAACGGACCCTCTTGGACCCAAGGAAGAATGGAACGAATGGTTTCCATTTTGAAGGACGGTACTCTGAGAAACTTGTTGAGACACTTCAGGTCTAGAAAAGGTTGAAAATTTCCCTCTCTTTTGGGAACCAAGAACAGATATGAATAGAATTCTAGGCCCTGTTCCTATACTGGAACTATCACTCCCAGTGAGGAAAGATCCTGAACACATTTCAAGAATGCCTCTCTCTTTATCTGCAGATAATCTTGAGAGGTGGAACCTACCCCTGGGAGGAAGAGTTTTAAATTCTATTTTTAAACTCTGAGATACTATGTCCACAGCCCAAGGATCTGGGACATCTTGTATCCATGCCTGATAAAAAAAAAAAAAGAGAAAGTCTGCCCCCCCCACTTGATCCGATCCCAGACCAGGGGCAAACCAATCATGCTTAAGACTCCGCTGCAGACTTCCTGGATTGCTTCCCCTTGTTCCAAGGCTGATTGGGCTTCCAAGAAAACTTGGATAGTTCCTACTTGGAAGGAGAGGAAGACTTTCCTTTGAAGTTACGAAAGGAACGAATACTACTTTGGCGTCTTTTAGGTCTGTTCGTCTTGACGTGCGGTAGAAAATACCCTTTTCCACCAGAAATATCAGAAATAATTTCAACCAGACCAGACCCAAACAAGGTCTTACCCTTGTAAGGAAGCGCCAGAAGAAGTTTGGACTTTGAAAACATCAGCTGACCAAGATTTCAGCCACAATGCCCTGCAGGCTAGGACAGTGAAGCCAGATATCTTGGCTCAAAGTCTAATAACTTGCATGGAAGCATCAGAAATAATGGGATTGGCTAGTTTGAGAGCTTTAATCCTGTCTGGTATCTCCTCCACAGGAGTCTCTACCAAAATAGATTCAGACAAGGCGTCACACCAATAAGATGCCGCACTTGACACAGTGGCAATACAAACTGCAGGTCGCAATTGAAAACCTTAATGAACATTCTTTTTTAAATAAGCATCCAGCTTCTTGTCCATGTGATCCTTAAAGGAGCAGCTATCCTCTATAGGGTTTGCAGTTCTCTTAGTCAGAGTAGAAATGGCCCCTTCTACTTTAGGCACTGTGCGCTGTGAATCTTTGAGTCAGCGACAGGAAACATTTTTAAAGACGGGGAGAAAGGAATCCCTGACTTCTCCCATTCCTGTGAAATAAGCTCCGTTGCACGGTCTGGAACAGGAAACAACTCCACAGAGGAAGGAACATTATAGTATTTATTAAGTTACTAGATTTCTTAGGGTTGACAGCGACAGGAGAATCGGAGTCATCCAAAGTAGCCAATACCTCCTTTAACAGTACACAAAGGTGTTTAAGCTAAAATCTGAAGTTTACTTCTTCAGTATCAGATGAAGGAATAATACTGTCCGAATCTGAGATCTCACCCTCAGAGGCTACCGACATATATCCTCATCAGACTAATGAGGAAGAGCAACCTGGGTAGCAGAAGGTGGAGCAGTAACCTTACTTATCTGAATCTCTAATTTTCCTCTTGCATTTTCCCAACCAAGGAAAAGCAGATAATGCCGCAAATACTGTAGAAGATACCTGTTCAACAATTTCTGCAGGCAAATAAAGTCCACTTGGAGTTTGAGAGGAACAGCAGGGCACTGCATGTGACGCCATTGAGGCTTGGGACTTGGGACTTTTGAGAAGAAAACTGTGGCATAGCCTGAACAGCATCATCCTGAGAGACATTAGGCTCAGAAATTAAAAAAAAATGTATCATTTTCATTTTAAAGATTTACTTAGACATGAGGAACAAAAATGCATAGGAAATATATCAGGTTCTCTAGGCACAGCAAACACTTGTTCATAGGAGACTCCTCCATGACCTTAAAGATTGTTACCAGCATGATAAGAAAAAATAAAACTTATTTATAATGCTACTATCCCTTTAAATTAGACACTAATTTAAACTGAGAAATAAACACCATTCAGAGTGATATAGTTCACAAATACACTCCTAAAACCTTCTGCACCTTAGTATTTGACTGAGGTGCCTACCTGCCCCTCCGGTAAATAAGCAAACTGACAGTTAATCCGGATTCAAACTACTTACCAGAAAACTGCTGTTACGTTAAAATTTCACTTTAAATTTTTAACATAGACCAGCAGCAACATTCCAGCTACTTGCTGCAGTATTCACAGAATCCTCTCACGAATGCGGCCGACACTGCCCGAAGCAGAAGAGGGAGGTCACATGACCGGGCTGAGAGAAACTGCGCCATTAAGTAAAGCGTGCGCTTCCCAGCCGGCTCACAACTAAACTAAACCCCTTAGTCTAATATGAGCCGTTTACTAAGATCATAGTTACTACATACAATAAAAAACTATGAGACAGAACTAATAACCAACAGTTAAATAAATCAAAAGACAACCAGGGTACTTTGATGCTAAGTATAAACTAAATAAAGAGCCACAATAAGAAGTTAACCACTTCATACCCATAAAGGGAGTTAACTTTAAGTCTCCTGCCACATGCATTAGAAGTGCCTGCATACTGCCTGAAACAAATCCTCAACTAAGGATTCTTTTTTAAGTCCCAATAATAAAATGCAGAGAGCTTTACTTCTTAAATTTTAAAAACTCTGAAGTGCAAGTCTCCTCACCTAGAAGACAAAAGCACTTACCTGCAATCTAGCTGTCCGGCAGATAGACGGCTCACAGGGCGTGAAAGGACACATACTCCTTCCAGAGACCTGTAGAAAAAGAAAGAACAAGGTAAACTTACTCTGGCTTTCTATACCATGGGCCATTGTTAGAAAACCAAGCAAGGACTACCTCACAACTTTCTAACTGCTTTAAAGCCACCACTACTCTACAGCAGAGATTGACGTGAACTACAGCTATAACCAAAAATCTTGCTTGCAGCAAAAGGAAATCAGATTTTCTTCAGACACCAAACTTCACATCCTCCATTGACAGAGGCAAAGAGAATGACTGGGGATTGAGGGTAGGGGAGTGACACTTAACAGCTTTGCTGTGGTGGTCTTTGCCTCCTCCTGCTGGCCAGGAGTGATATTCCCACTAGTAATTGATGTTGTCGTGGACTCTCCATATCTTAGGAAAGAAATATAATTTTGTGAAATTGTATATAATATAATCATTCCCCAGCATGCTGTATTATAGGTTATTGATTGTAATTTTTACAAGAGATCACTGGCTATAAAGCTTCCTCCCTCTGCATGAGGAATTACTGACTATATATTGTCCTACTGTGCATGATATCACTGACTGTGTACCTGCCCATTATGTGAGATTAATGGCTGTATATATGCACTGTGTATGTCAGATTACAGGTTATATAACACTAAACATTAACCATCAAAAGTTAAAAAAGGGACTGAAGTTAAGATTGAACAATAAAATTAAAACTTATGTGTAGCAAAAAATAAACTTTGCAGTATACTTTCATTCTTTATTTTGTCCCATTTTCTGCAGTTTAACTCTGAAAATTGTGGACTTTTCAATTCTTGTAAGAAAGGGAAATGTAGACTCCAGACTAACACTTTATATTTTACACAGTCATCATCTGCAAACTGTATTTACCCATTTATAAGCGACGCTAACTGGCCTCACTACTGAAGGAAACCTAGGTTACAACCTGGCAGTCTCCACTGCTAGATGGAGACTAAAACTTCACACTTTTTTTATATTTAAACAAATTAAAAAAAATACATATTCATATTATTTTCAGGTAAACCTTTACTTTAAATATATTATTATATCCAGCATTTATATAGTGTATCTTAAAAATATTTTTTTTTGTTACCCATCACTCTTGCTACTTTTCTTCAAGAACTGTAATCAAGGCCACAATGTATTTTTAAAATGAATACAAGTGCAATGATGCAAATTAGAAATCACTTACATCTTCCTCCTTAGTCAGGTCAAATTCCCTTGAACTGTCTTTAAACATAGCAACATGATGAGGACCTTCACTTAGTGTAACCTTAAAAAAGAAAAAAAAATGACCATCCTTAAAGAAACTGATACATGGAAGAAATTAATTTTGTAACATTACACTGTTTGCTTACATAGTTCAATCCGCTACTAAAAGTGTTTGATTCGAATATCAGTGTTATTAAAATAAAAGATATTAGATTAATTTTACAAACTTAAAGGGACGTAAAATAAAAATTTGTTAGAGCATTTGCATTATAGTACTACTGATAGCATATAACAATGTATTAACCCCTGCCCGAGAGCAGCACTGAACTACTGGGATACAGCTGAACACATCTAAGCCAATGACAAGAGGCATTTGTGTATAGCCACCAATCACCAACTAGCTCCCAGTAGTGCATTGCTGCTCCTGAGCCTAACAAGAAATTAAGTAAATTTAATAACTGGAGTAAAAGTCATTTACAATTTAATGATCTGTCTGAAGCATGAAAGTTTAATCTTGACTTTCCTGTCCCTTTAATCTATTACTTTATGGATGATGTAATAAGGGTTAAAGGATGGAGCAGATACTAAAGAATAATTAGCTCCCTGCTGGGTGTAGCCTATGTTGTGAGAATATCACACAAAACAGAAATACCCCAGAATTGATATGACTTTGTCTACAATACAGACCATTATTTGAGCTGAACATGTATTACACATACTTGCTTTTACTTGTTTTATTTTATGCACAAACACTATTTAGAAACAGCTGTTATGTTCTGTATATATTATTTTATGACACTATTTCTGCTTTTAAATAATAGCTACCTTTACAGGAGAACGTGTCATCATCTCTCCAGATCCTCGAGGAAAAATTCGGGCCTGAGCAATCATTTCCAGAACACTAGTTTTTCCAGCACTCTGGTCCCCCACAACAATAACCTTTAAAGAACAAAGTCACTGTGTCAGGAATATCTTTCATTTACCTTTCTGCTACAAGACATCAACACAACACTAGGAAAATCAGTTATTTAGTCTGTGTTTTTTCATAAAGAATATGAGTTAACCTTGTTCTTTGAAGTGATGCGAGTAAATTCAAACACTTATGGTTTATTAAGCCTGAGTTTTTAACTATACTAAAATGACACTTTATCACAATGCAGGATGTTCATATAACATATTTAGTTTAGAGCAAATTTTAACGAAATATACCCTTGGTAAATGATCTTGGGTGTTGTAGTTAGCATCATAGTCAGACAGTATGTCCAATACTTCAGAGTACAGATCAATGAGGGATTTCTAGGAAACAAACAAATAAATTAGTAAAAAATGTAAAGCAACTACAGTGAGAACTAATAACATTATTATGTGAACACTTGTAGAGACCCTAATTTAATTAAAAATGACTGAGAATGATTTTCTTTCATTATTAATAAAACTTTAAATAGCAAGAGTTTAATCAGGTTAAAGGGACATTAAACAAAATGTAACATCTTAAAAAAGGAATTATGAGAATAAAACACTTATTATTTCTGCTTATGCTGTAAATTACCTAAAAATAAGCTTGATTCACACTCCCTAGAGAGACTGGAGCTCATATGGTTTACCCTAAATATACTGCAAGTCCCCTGAACAAACTGCATACTACACAGTAACTGTTTACAGCAGTGCACACACTCATTTACAAATAGTCATATCCTTTCTGTAGAAGATGAGCTGTCATACTCATAGACTGTTAAAAAAAATAAACATACACAGAGCTTGTCAAATATATACTAATTTAAAGCTCTAATACTATAGTTAAAAATGTAGAATAAAATATAAAAATGTGTTAGTTGATAAAATGATAAATCTTTATCCGGTACACCACCTTGAGTTTTCTTTGATGGATACCCTTGTCATCCTTTTGCAAAACAAATTTCCGCAGTTCTTTATTTTCTTTCTCCAGTCTTTCAAGAATACGCTGATATTTCAGCTGAAAAATGATATGATATTTAAAACAGGTCAAACTCTAACAATACCTAGTGTTGGTTCTGTTAACCTTTACTTGTGCATCACAAGTTCAATGACAAGGTAGATATATAAAACATATCTACCTGGGTGCGTAAAAGCTCTTCTTGCAACTGATCAACTTTTTCTTTGTCGGATGCCTAAAAACAAAATCACCATACATTATAACTATAATTTAACTTACTACACAGAAACAGATATGTGCATATCCTAGACTGAATGTATTTGCTGCATTTTACCTTGTGCATCACAGAACTGTATTATCTTGGGGAGACAAGATAATAAGTACAATGAATTGCTGCCCCAAAGAGCTTACAATCTCACAAACTGTAACAGAACATTCCTTAATTGAAAGCATTTGTAGCGCTTTCACCACCAACAAGCTGATGCTACAAATGTTTCACAGCAAGATGTTTAATGAAAAGATTCAGCAAACATTATGCAATGAAAAGCATTCTGGTATCATAAATATAATGTACTATCATATTTATGAAGATAATCTCCATGTGAAGAATTTAAAGCATATGTAGGTATGCTGGTGGCTTTATTTTCCTTTTAGACACAGAGCAGTATGTAGTGCTGTAAATAGTTATAAGTCACCATAGCAATGCATGTAGGTATAAGCCCTAGCAGGTCAGTTATTAATTACAAATGACTTGTGTAAGAGCACAAGAGTTTTTCATCATAACCTAGCTCTGAGAGAAAACAAAACGTTTCCCCATTGCAAAGAGTGCTCTAGAAGCCGTCACCTTGCGCTTTTGCTGTGAATTGCCAGTGTTAACGTTTCCAGAAGCCCTGCGTGCCTCTTCTTCATGTTGCTGGATTTGCTGCTGCAATAGAATGAGTTCACCAAGTAGACCCTGCCGTAAGTTTACAGAGAGAAAGACGGGGTGAAGTAGGGGGACAAAAATGGCAATGGCAAAATCAAATAACACAGAAGGTAAAAAAAAAAAAAATGTGCAAGACTGAAAAAAGTGGGAAGTTTTGAAAGGTGGAGACAAATGTACTTAACAGAGATCGGCAATGTAAAAAAACATAAAATGCTGGAGAGATGGCATAGTCATCTAGGTTTCTATGTAAATAATCTCCAAGAATATCAGATTAGATTTATCTGCAATAATCACCATTTTTAGTTTTAGTAAAAGGTCATAAACCTAAAAACAAAACGTAGAAGAAAAGTGTGCCATTTTAAAAAGTCAAAAGTCATTACTAATCTGGAAGAAAAATGCTTCCCTGCTTTGCCTGAAAGCACCAAAGAATAGTGGAAAATGACAGAGGTGGCAAGGCCTTCGGCACTTTGAAGCTAAGCAAGAACATGTCTTCCTTCCAGGTAATAGGATGTCTCAGTAAAATAGAACTGAATTTTACATGTTTATACATTTTAAAGTCAAGCAACAACCAGGGTTTGTAATGAAAATATTTTGTTCTGGTTTAAAAAAGTATGTTTTAATTAATCTCTGTTATGAAATAAATTGTAATTTATGTAGTGTAAAAATACATAAATGTGGCAAAACCCCCCAGAGGGTAATATATATATTCTTTTAACTGTCACAGGAATGCAAATACCCAGGTGTGCTAAATGATGCTTAATATAGCCAGGATCTTAAAATAGTCAGTCCACTTTGTGTACTAAATGAGGTACAAAATCCATACACATGGACCATGCAAACAAACACTGACCCACATGTCTGAGAACTGTGACATGCAAATTTAATATACTTTTCATAAAACCATTACAAATCGGGTCTCAGGATCAGAAAAAACAAATATTTATGAATGGATATTTTCCTAAATCCACAAGTAAATGTACACACAGTACAAAGTTACAACATTCCTGCTTCTTACAATACACCAGGGATATTCACACTTCTAGTTCTAGCAACATGCACTGCATTTTCAAATGCAACATAATTATATTATTATGAATTATTCCTTTACATTAAATTAATGGCATACTCAATGAATATATTTTTGCACATATTATGTAAAGTTACATTTACAGATGATTACAAGCCCCATTAATAAATAGATACCCAAGCACTATTTATAGGCAAAAATCAGTATATTACTAGCACTGGTGCCTTATGATCTTATACAAGTCATTTTATCTTCTTGCCCTTAAAGAAACATTTAAAGAATAATAGATTGTAAGCTCTATGGAACAGGAAATCACTGTCCAAAAAATATATCTCTTGAAAAGTAATTATTGTTTTTAAATGTCTACATGCAATTAAACAATCATATTAGATATATTTCTCACAATCATTAACAAGCAAAATTGTAGATTATTTTCAAATTGATAAGAGATTTAACATTTTCACAAAGACAACTTACCGCCAAGGCTACTTTCATCGGTTATTATGATTAACTTAATTAATCAAGCAAATCAAAATAATTAAAACAAATATATTATTTATATTTTATATAAATATATTATAGAGAGAGAGAGAGAATGTTTTTTCTTTATACACTTACACACACACACACACACACACACAATGAAGCAGATAGTTTAGTTATTGTAACCTCACTGTTTGTATCATAAAATAATAATAACAACAATACAGGGCTATCACAGCATCAACATTTTCCCCACATGCAATCAGACCTGCTCGATTAACTCATGTCCTGAGATTAAAGGAGCATATGACATGATGGCACCCTCTGTTTTTTGCAAACTAAAACTTAATCAATATTTAATTAAAAATCTAACATACATTTAAAAAATAATTGCCATACTTTTCTCAGGACAATCTTTGTTTTCCATCCCTTAGAAATTTGATTAGGTAGGACTTTTTTGAAACATACATTTTATTTTAACACAATAAATGCACTTGTTTTTTAAAGCAAAAAAGGAAGCTTTTTTTCAAGCAATCTTTCTCGAAAGGAGTATACTAAATCAGAAACTAAATTAAGTATTTTAAAAAGTAATTTAAAGGGACATTCCAGCCATAATTGTAATACAGATGCATTTCAGTTTTGAATAGAAGCATTTTTATAATATACATGTATTAGCAAAAATGCTTCTAATAAAACTAATATATAGCGGATTCAAAAGTATATTTAAGTATGCACCAGCATTTTAAACACATCACTTTCTCAAAGAACCTAAGCTGCTTCTACCATCTGGTATTGACTCACTTTGTTAACTGCTGACATGATTACAAACCCCATTGGTGCTCTGAGCAGCTGCAGTATTTAAAATGCTGGTGCACTGAGAATATCTTGTTATGCTTCACATGCAGAAAAAAATGTTAACACTAAAATATATTTTACTAGCAGCATTTTTGCCAATACATGTATATTGCAAATATGTTTCTATTCAAAGATGTAATTCATCTATGTGCATTTAAATTTTGATCGGAATGTCCCTTTAAGCCAGACTGCTTGCAACAATATAAAATATTTTGATGAGTAACTAAAATAGGTCAAAATTTAGATTGTCTTAATTTGATGTAATAACAATAATAATCACAACAAAGTAGAAAGGCATAGGTTGAACAATAGGGACAATGTTATAGCTAATGGAGTAGAAAAGACTTGCTGGTGACAGACTCCAGCAAGGGTCATTTTCAAATTATAAAATATGTGCAAATACAGTTTAGAAACAATTTTGAGAATAATTTGTTGTGCTCAGAGATTTGTGTGTGAACACTGTGAAATCAATCAGTTTAAACAAATCGCACTGTGTTTGAGCTAATCAAGAAAAAAGTTATTAAAAATGATTTTATAAAAAAAAATAAAAAATATATGAACTGGCAATAGTGCACCACAGGCCTTTCTACTTAGCCATGTATTCTAGTATTATAGAAATCAGTTAATCAGAAAAGGTATACTTAGCATTGACATGCAGAATAATAAGCAAATGGTTACATTTATGATGCAGATATTTTTAAAATGTAAGTTCATGATTAAACAAGATTTGATTTATAACAATATGACTAAAAAGTAGTAAGCACAAGTATAAACATTAACTTATAACTATCTAACAAACATAAAATTGATGGCTATATTTAAAAAAATAAAATTGTTTTTGTTTGAGTGCTCCAAAGGCCGAGACAGGACAAAGCCTTTTTGAGACCCATTCTCAATTAGCTCCCATCTTTTTTCCAAAACATGTGTCTATTGTGGAGGAAATGCTGATCCATAATTCAGCAATAACTGATGATGTGCATTATATAGTTAGGAAAATATAAGAAGTAGCCAGAAGATGAATCTTAGATTTTACAAAATTCTGCTGGTTCAAAGAAAAACTAGATCACAAAGAATAAAGCATAAAATATCAGCAAAACAGAATGTTGCTATAATGATTTAGACAGATTTTGAAACAGATCAATATGCCTGCAGTGTGGGGTAAAAAAAAAAAGATCGGGGCGTGTCTCTGGGCAGCACCTTAAATGGCAGCAAAATTAGTAGCTCTGTGTGGATCACTGATACTTTGCCGATTATCAGTGAATTAAGTGATTATCCAGCTTTCTCACCCTACTATACGGATACTACAGATCACCCTGATTTGGAGGATATATTTGTATTCTGCTTTCCACCTCTGCAAGCTAATCCGGAGCGTTGAGGCCTACGGCTAGCTCTTCACTGAGAGGCCCTCAACCCCCCCCCGGTAACACTACAGGCCGGGTAAGCAGTGCACTGACACTGAAAACATACATTCATTTCCATACTATAGCATAGTTGACTACACCGTGCAGCAATTGTTCCACCTAGCAAAATAAGAGACGGATAAGTGTCTTTGCCGCTGTACACACGCTTACTAAAGATGGCGCCTACTGTTAACTTATTACTTGAAGCGGTGGCAAATTTATTGACTGAACACCATGAGAAATTGTTACAAATTTGGTCAGCTGAGTGGGGTAGCGTGTCTATGCTAGCAAAGCAAGTTGGTTCCAGACACCTAATACCAGAAGCCTCTTTGGTAATACCTGATACGGACCCGAGTACCCAGACCCTCACCCTGAGCTCATCGAGTACCTCACCTCAAGTTCCGGCTGAGACCGACCAGACCTATCATTTGGGGAAACGGGAGAGCACTGCCGTAGATGTGCACGCTTGTTTGGATGGATCTAAGGACCTGAGAGTGCACAGGCTCTTAAACGCCGAGAAACAACTGACCGCAAAGGTGGCAACTAGAGCTAAAGCCGATGCACATACCTTATTTGCCAGATCAGTGGGCGCTCATCATGTCAAGGACATAGCTGGTTGGATGAGGCCATCCCTGGTGTTTCTGGAGTTCCGGGGCTTGGAGGAGATGAGCTGGGAGAAGCAGCTGCGGGAGAAACCCGTT
>CAJPDP010192982.1:0-10673 GCA_905336975.1 Bombina variegata variegata | reverse complement strand
TTTTTTTTTTTTATAAAATAAATAATTTAATTCTGGGGGGGTATATATTGTGGGAAGGAAGAAACCCAGTAATCCACTTGAGAGAAATTGTGGCTTGTGCATTCTACGGCCTCAATGAAAAATAGGGCTAGTCACCAAAACATTCCAGGGCTGCATTTTATCCCCAGTCCGGCCTTGCGTATAATGTTCATGACACATACACACTCCTCAAACTAAATTGGTATTTTGTCATAAAAACCTAGGGTTCAAGAAAAGAAAACCAAGAAAAAAAGAAGTAAATTTGTCAAGAAAAATTGAATGGTTAACCAATCAACACAATGAATGGTTAACCAATCAATGAAATCAGTTTCTTTATCATCTAACATTCTGACAAACACAAATCTTGTATAGAGCAAAAATGGGTGTCCCAAAGTTCAATCAAGGATATATGGGAAAATCAGAGATCCAAATAACACCAGAAGATTCCTGCTTTAAGATTAAGTGCAGCTTTAATGGAATTAAGCTTTATAATAGAGCAGATGACAAATTGGTCTCTGAAGATAAATGAATTATTGTTTCAGGCATGTTTTAAATAAATATCAAGGTGCCTCATAAATCCAACGTGTCTACAAGATATTATATATATATATATTTATATTTAGAGCAAGAATCATAGATAAAGGATATGTTATCTTTTTGTATTATTATTATTGGTTAAAATCAAGTATTGGATACATTCCCATTTGCCGCAACTGTAAATCCTGGGGGATGTAGAAGAGAATATTTTTATTGGCTAGATTATTTTATAGTTGTTATGAAGATCAGGTCAGGTGACCTTACTTGCTACTTTTATATTTATTTTATATTCTGCTTTTAGTAAACTGATTATGTAAAATGCTTTAGTCCAATTGAAGACATAATTTAGTTCATTCTTTCACAGCAGGAATATCAAATAGCAATTGTTACTTTTTAGTGATAAACTATATATATTGTATAGCTCTTTTGTTAGGATTAATTGATGCTACAATATTAAATACTATTTAGGAATATGTTAGATGGTTCTTTTGAAATTTTAACTGCAATAGGAAGGGTTAAATGCTGCTACATATGGAGAGGAGGAAACAATTGTTCTATGAAATCATCTGAGGCATTTCTAGACAGCAAGGCTCCAGATGATACAATTTTATCAATTAAAATGGTTAGAGACCTGTTGAAATCAGCCTTTAAATGAACTTAAAAAAAAAAAAAGCTAAATATCTAAGCATAACCATTCCGCTACCCTCCACCGAGAATTGGATCATTTCAGTGTTTTATTGCATTGTACATAGCTACGTTTCTTGTGCCAACATTTTGAAAAAAAATGGCTAAAGGTTATTTTAATTAAACAATAAGACTATGGGAGTGAAAGTTATGGTTGATTTTAATGACATAGTCAGTGGTTAGAATGATTACAATAATTTTCTTTCTAATATACAGTATCATTGCCGACATTAGTCTCATAAAAGGGGAAATTGGCAATACTGAGCTGCACTTGTTTTCACCATTGTGCAGACTTAATTTGACAGCAAACAGAAAATAAACATTTTACTTTGGAAAATAAAATCTCTTTAAAAAACATGCAGGGGACGTTGGAATATTATCTCTGTTTTATAGTTATTTATTTGGGTCTCTATAAATCACATAGTATGCATAAAGATAAAACAGAGACAAGGAAATTATAATAGCTGAAATTTATATAAATGCTACAAGCTAGTGGAATTTTATATATATATATATATATATATATATATATATATATATATATATATATATTTTACATGGGTTATTGCTCTTTTTTAACCTTTTCATTGCTGAACCATTTTAAAACCCTTTTCTACAGATATGGTATTTTCAGTTGTTAAGCCCCTCATAGCATTTGTGCAGATATTTTAACCCTTTTCTGTGAAGTACCCCTCACAATTTAGATCTTTTTTTTTCAACAGATCAATAAGTTTTAGTTTGCAGAAATATAATAAAGTAAATAATGCCACCATATGAAATGCAAAAAGAATGACATTTTAGCCCTAGTAAATAGCAGTACATTATTTTCTAAAGATTTCAAATAAAAAAATAATATTTTTGGCACTATGCACCATCTTGCAGAAAACGGTATAAAATATCTAACCATACAAATATTAGATATACTTTAAATTACACAAATTTCTGATTTCACAGAGGCGTGGCTTAACCTCTTAACAATTTGTGCATGTCCCTATCCCTGTTCAAAATCACTCAGAATATCAAAAAATATTAAAAAAGTAACAACTCCCTAAAACAAACCATATATATTTTTTTAATTCAGCCACTTCTATTATTTTTCTTGATTCCTATTTTATAGTTGAGCCGTAACAACAACAAAACCTGGTTACCACGAGGTTTCTACAGAGATGACTTTAATGCTATAAGATTATAAAACCTCCCTTGTTCAAATATTATGGTGAAGGGGTAATAAAGGCCTCTAAAAAAATGCTGTAACTATCAAAATATAACTAATGGTTTGGATCACACTCCACACCCTTGTGATGTTACTATGCCTTAGAGCAGGTGTGATCAACCTTGGACCTCCAGAGGTTTTAGAACTACATTACCCATAATGCTCAGCCATCTTAAAGTGTCTGAGCATCATGGGAAATGTAGTCCAAAAAACCTATGGAGGGACAAGGAATGTTGATCACCCCTGCCTTAGAGGAAGAGGCAGCAATGGGAAGGAGACTGCAATCTCTTTCCCTAGCTGCAGTGTGGAGGTCCCAGGATCTAGACTAGAAGGGGGGCTCAGGATGGGGTGAATTTGAAGAATGAGTGGTGATAAATATAATGCATAATTAAAAAGATGTATTACTAGCCCTTTAAAGTTCATCCCTATGAAATTTTGGTTTACATTATAAGCAGAGTAATATAAGACTATCCTTCGATTTGAAGCCAAGTTTTTTTTACATCAAACTATTTAAAAAATAATCTGTGGCAGTTTTGAAACTTCAAGTGCATTCTTCATATTAATAAAACCATGTGCATTATGTATGTGACTGATGCAAAAATATATATGTACCTTGCATTTATAGACTTTAAGATGCTGTTCAGACTCTAGGTATGTGTAAATAGGTGCAATTACCTCTGATCTGCAGATATTTTGCTAACACAATGACAGTGGTAACCCCTGTCTTACTCAGATGGAAGCCCCAATAAGCTCCTCTAAATAAGGATGGTGGATGGAGTGTGACCATTGAAAAACAATTGCAGCATGCAAAGTGTTATATGTTGCAATAACCTTCCGGCTCTGCTGATATGTTAAAGGGCCATAATAATCAAAAACGTACATCCTCTAATTCATTAGAGCATGTAATTTAAAGACTATTAAATGTGCACTACTGTGTGCTTAACCCTACAAAGGGGTTAAACACTCAGTAGAAGTAACACTTGAAACCCACAGAGCACTGCAGGTCTTGAGGGAAAATTGCCACTTATCAGTAGTGCTACTTCCACATCTGAGTCATGCAACTAGTACTGCATATTGGATCAGCAACATTTTTCGCCCAGGGCCTGTAGTGCTCTGTGGGTCCCGAGTGGTAGTTCTATTGTGTGTTTAACCCTTTGCAGGGGTTAAACCCACAGTAGTGCGCAATCGCTAGCCTTGAAATGACATAGTCTAACAAATTAGAGCATGTAATTTTTGTACTATTATAAAATACTTGAAATTAAAATGTGTTTACTGTCCTAATAAGAAAATTATAAAATGGTCAATTTTTGAGATAAAGAAAGTGTATGAGGAATTATGCAGCATTGTGACATTTTTGGAAATGTTGAATTAGTTAATTTGACTAATCTATGTGACTTGTTTGATGTGGGGTTTAAAGAACACTCTTAACAAAGGTCAAGAGGCCTGGTTAGTGGATGTAAAAGAATTATTGTAAGCAAGGAGATAAGGGGGCAGTAGGGATATTGTTGGGAGGAAAGGTAATGAAATCTTATGGCAAAAGTTTTGCATTCAGAAATAGTTAAACAAGGGCAAAAAATACATAAAAGAGATGGTAGAAAAGAAGTGATTACAGAAGTGAGTATAAAGAAAGGGAACCAAGAGGGCAATATCAAGAAGGCCAATATAGTCAAGAATACTTAGAAGCAGAAGTTGATCAAAAGTTCCAAAGATAGCTGTGAAGTCTAGGAAGAAAAGTCAAGACAGCTTTCTTTTAGAAAGGTCATTTGCTAACTTAGGGCTCATTTCCATTGAGGTGGTAAAGTTTGGTGATAAAAACATTTATTTCCATTAAAGTCTATTGCAAATTTTTATGTTACCACCAGTTTCCAAACTTTACCAGCTCAATGGAAACTAGACCTTAGTAAAGGAATTCTTTGGAGTAAAGTTCAAAAGAGTTAGAACTTCAGTGTGTCCAGTAGGGAGTTACAGGAACGAAAAACACAAAAACCATTTGTTATAAACTTGTTTTTTAAGCAACTTATAGCTGAAAGAAGGTAAAAAAAATGGTTATAGATAGAAGGATCCCATTCAAGAAAATAAGACATTTAAAGAATATGCTTTTCCTAAAAATATATAAAGCTAAATGAAGTATTAAAGTTAGTTGTTTATGGATAAACAGAATCTATGGCACAGCCATAAATATATACAAGGTTCATAATACTAATACTGTACAGTATGGATAGAACTTCACTACTGTCAGTAATTTAGAAATCCTAAGGAAATCTGGCCTTCCATATATAAATGTTCTTTTTGCCAATTTTGTCAATATCCTTCTATCCTGTTTCTTGCTGCTAACTGCGTGTCTGTTCTGTACCTTCTCTGTGGCATTCAGCTCCTTACTCTCACGCAACTGAAAGGACATTAAAGGGACAGTAAAGCCAACATTAAACATTTATGATTCTGGTAGAACATGCAATTTAAACAACCTTACAATGTACTTCTATTATCAAATTTGCTTTCTTTTCTTGGTATCCTTTGTTGAAGAATAATATAATATACACAATAATTGTGCCAAAGGATGATATCTCCCAAATTCTTCTCTATCTATCCCCTCCAAGAAACAGAAGGATATAGTGCAAGTTACAAATAGAAGAGCGGCAGCGCTAAAAAAACTTAGACTTGCTAGTACTAAAAAAAGAGAATATGGGTTTATTTATATTTAAAACATCTCGTATAATTTATTCTAAAATCTAAAATATTATAAAAATCACTTAGACTCTATATCAATCTTTCTATTAATTTGCACACATAAAGCCCTTATTTCTCTAAAGGGGACATCTGCCTTAACATAGCTTATAATTTGCTGAACCACTTTTAGTTACAAGGCATCACAATCAGTCTGAATATTTTATCAACCTTTAAATAATTGTACCCAATGAATATATATATATATATATATATAATACTCCAGTTATGCAAATGAATAAATGTTCAAATTAAAATGTCACAATCCATAATATCCCAAAGTGTCAGCTTTTACCTATGGTTGTTTAAAATGTATTATGTTGTTATGTGAATAAAAGCTTAACTGTTAAGTTCTTACGAGGTCTTCAGATCTTTTACCTTGTGACACAGTGCTCATTCCTTGTAACAGTCAGCTTTCAGCCTTCCCTTTTAGCGTTTTACCCCAACGTGTAAACTTGTTTCTCCCCGCTCAGCGTTCTCCAACCTGGATTGTTACCAGAGCATCAGTCATGTGATATCGATGACATCATTTAGGATTTAAAAATAGCGATACACCAGTGTTTTTCTTTCAGGCACTGCTGATGTTTATCTAAGCTCTTATTCACATACAGTCTTTCTGATCCTTAGACCATAAAAAGAGGGAAAATACTTCCTAAAGCTGCTGTTTGAGCAACACACCTCCTTCTGCCCATTGTGTAGGCTCCGCAGGGTGGGTGTAAAGGTGGGCATGGGATTAACAAAGTACTGTTAGCGCATTTCGCCCTTTGTTAAAGAGTAAGCCTAGGTAAACCGATATGAGCTTAGAAGTGTGTACATATCTTTAGCAGTCTATGGCAGCAGTATTTGCAACAGTGTATAGAATTTAAATAAACATTGTTGCAAACACTGCTTCCAGATAGCTAATGACACATGCATACTTCTGAGTTCACCTTGGATTGCTCCTTAAAGTGAAAGTTAACCATAGCGCTTTTGAAACGCTAGGGTTGACTGTTAAAACAAATAAAGGGCACTTTCATTCATGAAGTATAAGATACTTCATGCAGAAAGTGCCTTTAGTCATTTCAACCGTTCACCGTTCTTAGCTGCTACAGCAGCCCACGGCAAAGGTATATTTTGCTAAGAGGTGACGTTTTCACCTCTTAGCAAATAGCTGTGCGGTAAATCCGGCTCCCATGGGCGCCAGACTTGATTTACTGCACAGCTATTGGTTGAGAGGTGAAAACTTCACCTCTTAGCAACAAAAACAGTCAACCCTAGTGTTTAAAAAATGCTATGGTTGACTTTCACTTTTACAAAGGATGCCAAAAGAACTAAGCAAAATTGATAACATAAATATATTGAAAAGTTACTTAAAATGTTGTGTTTTGTCAGATTTATTTAAAGGGACATGAAACCCATTTTTTTTCTTTCATGATTCAGATAAAACATACAATTTTAAACAAATTTCCAGGTTACTTTTATTATCTAATTTTCCTAATTATTTTGGTATCCCTTTTTAAAAAACATACTTAGGTAGGCTCAGGAGTTGGGAGCTAGCTGCTAACTGGTTGCACTGACGCATTTCGGCTAATGAGCCGTAATCGTAGTGTGGTCAAATGGCCTTGTCCGGCCCCTTTTAAACTTGAAAGTTAATTTCAATTGGATTAAACCAAAGACTGGGATTTAACCCCTATCCTTCCAAAAATGTTTAAACAATTAATGTTTATTTTTTTTTGGAAGGATAGGGGTTAAATTCCAATTGAAATTAACTTTCAAGTTTAAAAGGGGCCGGATGAGGCCATTTGACCACACTGTGATTACGGCTCATTAGCCAAAATGCGTCAGTCGGTCACTGGGATTCAACCTATATCCCTCGACCTTTGCTGTTTGTGGTTATACAAGATTTTTAAGATTTTTGGAAAAAAGTTTACATTTACACTTATCCCATGGAGGTGCTTCTACTTTTTGTCTTTGAATCATTCGTTGGAAATATCTGTGAGCACTTGCTGGGATTGGTTCCCTTGCACCCCCACTGCCGGTCACGTGACCAAAGATTTGCCACTAACATCACAGACCACACACGCATTCAGCCGAGGGAGGAGAGCAGACGCTGAACGCTGGAGTCGGATAACCGGACATCTGCAAGAAGTCGAGTCTCCAGAGAGATCCGCTCGGTAGAACCAGATGAATAGGATCGAGGAGATGAAGTCCGGAAACTACCAAGTTTGATGTAATATCCCGTTGGGTAGCTGATTTTGTGTGTGTACTTTGGAGATCGCTGTTTGTCAGGCACTACACGCATAGAGAAGTGCGTGTCACGGAGGCAGAGGCAGTGGGAGGTTTGATGGATTTCCTGCAGGTGCTAAGCTCAAGTGGTATTGTGCTGCACACATATGCCTGTTATCATTGGCTTACTGATGTGTACAGCTAGCTCGCATTCATGCACTGCTGCTCCTTCAATAAAGAATACCAAGAAAATGAAGCAAAATTGATAATAGAAGTATATTGGAAAGTTTTTTTAAATTGAATGCTCTATCTGAATCATGAAATATATAAAAAAGGGTTTTGTGTCCCTTTAAGTTTGTTTGACTTACTGTCCCTTTAACAACTCCCTAAAAGTTAATCTTTTTACAGACACTTTTACCTGCCTCCTTATAACTATAACCCACACACTATAAATAGACATGGTATCCAACCGTCTCATAGTTTTATCATGATGAGCAGCATGACGTCCCAGTGGATCTGACAACATGCTTTTTTATAATTTATTATTTTTTTGTGCAACAATATATGATGGATAGATAGATAGATAAAATAGGATAAGATAAATTCTTAACTCTTCAAACAGAAAATGAGTTGACCTATTTGAAGCCTACATCATGGTACTCAAATGAAAACAAATGATTACAGTTCTTTAATGTAGATTTTTTCGTGACAGTAAATGGCCCCAGGAGAGTCTTTCAGCCACTTGAGCAGTAACAAATGAGTGATGAAAACCATAGGGCACTTTGAGATGCTCAGAGAGCTTTAATTAAGAACCAGGAAACAATGAAAATGGAAAAGAGAGAGAGATTGCATTAGAAAACAAAGACTGGCTAGCACATATAAAAATACAAAAGCCCACCCATCACTTCTTAGAGGAGAGCTGCATTAAAATGCTCTTGTTTCTTGATTGCAATAGCCCATTGTAAGTTTTAGATGACGCATATCAAGCTCTTGAACGTACAACCTTCTGAGAAGAGAAATGATAACTATATTTAATCAAGAAACTACACTGTCAATTTCTAAACTGAAACATTTTAAGAATATGTTTTATATCCAAATATTAAAAAAATAAATAGTTGTTGCAGTTTTAATCTTTAGACAGATTTAGAGACTTTCGGGTATTAGGATTCAGTGTGTCTGTTGGGGCGGGGGGGGGGGGGGGGGTAATCAGTCATACACATATGATTCTAAATTCCTATAACTCACAAGCTCAAAACTGCAGGAAGAGGCATAAAAATAATGAAATAAAGCTTTATGCCTTTATAAAAAAATTAAAGGGTTAGCAAACTTTTAGAAATGTTTGTAATGTATTTAAAGCTTTAAACAAATGTATTGATATGGGTCATCATCAGACTCCTGACCAGCATCATCCTGATACAATCCTGTCTGTTTATTGTGAGCTTTTTTATTTCAAGCAAACATAAGCAGGTCTCACAGTCAATCAAAGCCTAGATTACAACTGGAGCGATAATTTATCACGCACCCGCAAATGGCCAAATTTGACCGTTTGATGGCGCGCAATAATTAACCAGCCATTACAAGTGACCGGTTATTGCTACCGTGAGCTCGCGGTAGCAATTAGCGCTTATAAAATTAACCAAAGATCAGTTCTCTGGTTAATTTTATAAATCTCCACCAAATGCCGCCAAAATCGAGTGTAATATACTTTATTAAAATATAAAGATAGTAGCATGAAATGATAGTAGCATGGAACATGAAGTGTGATAGCCAGCAGTGATATTTATGTGCTATCCAGAGCATAATGCATGTCCCTCCCTGCGCAACCTGCAGCATGTCTAACTCATTATTGTGCAGGAAAACATGTCTGAGGTGGCAACCATAGCTCCTGCACTCCCTAAAGAGGCCAAAAAGCTAATTCTGTAACCTGCTAAAGCTGCACATCTAATCACTACTGGTTTAGGCTATTTGCAGCATTTTAATAAAGCTAGGTCACAGATTTTGCATTTTGACCTCTCTAGGGAGCGTGAGACAAAAGACATCTGTTTTTGTTGCTGAGGTTGAGCATACTAATTATGCATGTTTGTGTGACCTGCATTGTGCCGTAAGGTTAGAGAGGTAGGACAGAAATAAAAAGGAAAAAAAAAAAGCTTTAGGCTGCTGTGGACCAGAGAACTGATTGGAAGGCTTAATCAAATACAGTAAATATAATTACTGTTCTTTAAGTATGAACAAATTATTTTTTTATCACTGATCATTTAGATAGCATACTTTTAAGCAACAGTAGCCATAAATCAGTACCTTCATTTGCAGACTGGACCTTAGCACTACAGTACCAATTCCAGCTATCTTGATCTGCAAAAGCGATCAACATACCATATCTGTAGATATCCTGGCAGTCTGGTCTACCGTGCATCCTGGAGAACACTAGAGGGCAGCACTGTTGTCTTTGGGCATTGGAATAGACAACCCTATAAATGAGATGATGAATATCCCTTAATTAATGGTAATGCCACAATAAATGTCCTAATGATCTTTTTTGGTGCTTTTCTTCTCTCTACTTAGACACCTGCTTTGTATTTTATAAGAACCAGGCACCCACTGACCTGAAAAACTAGAAACAATTAGCATGATTTCTTCCCAGGTGTGCTTAGTTGCCCCCTCTTTAGTCTGTAATTGGAGTTCAAATACCAGTCAAGTCATTTAAGACTAATAATGTCTCTTCTCCAAAGAATGTTACCGGTTAAAAAGGTGACATTTGAGTTCTTGTAAAATGTTAAAGCAGTGAGATAATCAGACTAAAAATAAACACTTTTTAAATTGCTGAGCCGGGTCTAACGTTGTAATTTATGTATCCTCAGGCATGGCAAAAATTGTATTTATAGAATCAATTAATTAGATCATCAGGCTTTGATACTTATTTGATTTATGTGGCAAGACAGAGTGATTGATGCAGGTGCATGTGAGCTTTTATACAGACAATGTGTTATTCTTTGTATAATGAAACGATAATTATATTTCACAGAATATTGTAAAAATGTAAGATCTCTGGTCTAGGACAATATCAGACAACTTTTGTCAGTTGCTGTGTTCCTCAAGCTCTCAAAGTTGCTACACAGTATGTATAACACTGTGTTGGGTCCTAGGTTTTTAAAAGGGGCAGTCTACACCAGAATTGTTATTGTTTTAAAGATAGATACTCCCTTTATTACCGATTCCTTAGTTTTGCAAAGCCAACATAGTTATATTAATACACTTTTTTTACCTCTGTGATTACCTTGTATCTAATCCTCTG